>JAQQSW010012192.1:0-12580 GCA_028646575.1 Pseudocheirus occidentalis | reverse complement strand
GATCCTTTTTGTCTCCACAAAAGGAATCTAAAGTTGGATTGCTGGGCTTGCTTTGCTTCCTTTGCCTGCTCATGTTGCCAGTCAATTATTTGACTTGGGCTCTGTAGAACTCTGCTTCCAGAAGGGAGAGCTTTGTCCCAAACTGCTGGGGGTTTTGCTGCTGCTGGAGCTATTAAGAGGGTGCTGTCTCTGCAGCCCCCACAAACTCTGGCTCGCTTGTCACACATCTCAGGACTACCACCCAAGACAGTGATCCAGATCCAGGCAGGTTAAAGCAAGAGTAATTACCCTCTGAATATTCACTTGGTCCCCCTACAATCTGCAGGGCAAGAGCTCTGCTGCAGCACATCCTCCACTTCTAGCTCTGGGGTCAAGGGCTGGACTCACTCCTCTCTCCCCCACCAGGTCCAACAGAGTTCTACGTTTACCTCTTACTTTTTCTTTGGCATTCATGGGTTGATAATTTTGGAAACCACCACTGCTGCTGGTGATCCACTCTCCAGAAGTCTGATGCAACTTATGGTCAGGGCTGTGCTGAGGCTAAAACCATAGCCTCACACAGGGCTGGGCTCAGCATCCAGTATACTGTGGTGAACCCTTCCTATAGGCCTGCCTGGCTGCCTTCAGAGGGAGATTTGTTTCTCTTTGTCACTTTGTGGGTTCTGTCATTCTAAAATTTATTTAGAGTCATATTTTATAGGTATTTGAGATGTTTATGGGGGGAACCACGGAGTTTTCCTCCTTCTACGCTGCTATCTTGGTTCCACCCTCCTATCAGAGATCTGCTTTACTTTCTAATACAATAAATGCCCAATATATTTACATATATATGTATGCATACACATACATACATATATTCCATCTAAACGAAAGTACTTTGGGACCCTCAATAATTTTTGAAAGTGTTTTAAAGAATTCTTGAGATAAAAAAAAAATTAGGTCATTGACTTAGACTATTTCCACTATCCTGCTACACATGAGAAAATGAGCCCTGAGAAGTGTATTGATTTTAAATATAAGAATGCCTGTGCATTATACTGGTCTGGAATATAAGCCACACTCAAAAGAGAATCTATTAGCCTTGGGTCATATTCCATAAGCACTGGGTGCCCTCTTACATGAGCATTCCGTACAAATTTCTGTTCAGGTGCTTAGCTCCAAATTCTTAGGTCAGATAAGCATTTTTACATAGGGTGATAGAGGGCCAGAGCCAGAAAGATCCTCAGATATCAACCTCCTCATTTTACAGATAAATAAACTGAAACCCGGAGTTGTCAAGTGACACAGATAATGAGACACAGAACCAATCTGGAATCCCAGTTTTGTACCATACAACTTAAGTCCTAAAATTGCTGTCTACTATATTGACCCGTTAGCAGATAAGTAAAGCCTAGGGGTCCAGTTCATTTCTTTTGCCCAGTGATTCTTTATTCCATTATCTTCTTCTCTTCTTTCTGTGCACATTAGACAACCTGGGGATATAGATAAGTGCCAGAAGCATTCTTGATTATGGAGTACTAATGCCTATAAGTTTCAGAACTAAAATTTCAAAAACCCTACAATATTTGTTGATGAGGTTTTAGAGGAATTTAGAGCGGTGAACTGGAGGGCATCTAGTAATCAGTTGTATTAAGGTGATCATCTAGGTTCTAATAACAATAGCTTCAGGCTAATGCTAAATTTAAGAATGAACATACTCTTTTTTTCCCCCAGATTTATGGGTAAATAAAAAGAGGAAGATAAAGCTTGAATTAACTGCCTAATTAATATTTTAAGTTTCTTCTATTGACATGATTGTGTCATTCTATTTATAGTGTGTGTGTGTGTCTGTGTGTGTGTGTGTATGACATATGTATGCATGTCTGCTACTACTTTGGCGCCAGTTAACAAATTAGAAAGTATTTGGTTATAGTTTTAGACTCTGTGTTTGTTGTCAGAGGAGTAGCATGGTTAAGTTCAGAGATGTTAGTCATGAGAAAGTTGTTTACCAGGTGATAAATTTATTTGAGCACAATAACTCACAAAGGTGAGGACCAATCAAACATTGTACTCCCTTGGAATAACCATAAAATAAAATTTATAGGACTACTTCTCTTTGACATTTTTGTGGGCTCATGATCTCATTCATCTATCAGAATCAGAGGTCATACCCTGACTATTTTAATCCTTTCATCTCTGGAATTTTTGACCTGGAGCAAAACCTACTGTCCTGATTGGTGCCTGACTTACCTGTCCCACGATTTCAAATCAGCCCCAAACATTTTTTTCACTTTGCTTCATACTCTCCAGCCATCATTTCGATAGCCTTATCAGTCCCCCAGAGGTGTATCCCTCCAAACATTAATACTGGAATCATGATCAAATCATGATCAAATCAGCTCTGCCATTGTCCTTAGAAGATATGTCAGGCTATTTCCCAAGCTACTCCACTCACCATCATTGCAAGTTTCTGCACCAGAAGTCGTAATAGGGAAGTGACTGTCTTTGCTATTATGTTTTTATTCCCAGTGCTTAGCCCATAGTAATTGGGCTAATCCTCTTCAAAGGAGCATCCAGGCTGCCCATTGTTAACTCTCACTTTTGCTAATGTACAGTTTACCTTTTTTTTATTCACAGATATATCTTGCATGTCACTTTTCATTAATAAGTCATTATTAATATGTGACAGCTTTTGGAGCTTTATGCTTTGTCTTTCTATTATTCTTTAGATAACCTTGAATTTAGATACACTTGGGTTCCTATCTTTTCTTGGTTTGCAATCATCTTGTATTACAAAACTGAAATAGTTGAAGATTAAAAAATATCCATATATTTGTCCTGTTAAAATAATTATGTATGCTTTCTGTTGAAGAAAATTCAATCTAACAGATTCAACAAATGTTTCTTAAATTCCAAATGTGTGCTATATATTGTGCTAGTCACTGGAGATACAAGGGAAAAACTAACAGAGCATCCGTCTTCAGGGACGTTACATTCTCCTAGGGTATACAACATATACACAGACAAGGATGCAAACTGGAAAATTGAGGAGAAAAAGCAAGCTTAACAACCAGGGAATTAGGTAGGAGAAGTTTTCATGGAGGAGATGACACTTGAATTGGACCTCAAAGGAAGAGAAGGATTCTGAAAAATGTTCAAAAATAATTCTTATTGATTTAGTTAAATAAAATAATTGCAAGTTTTAAATAGCTACTTAAATTAGCTTTGGTAAATAAAATAGCCAAGTCATTAAGTAGTTTTCTGATCTAGCTCCAAGAAAAAAATTGAATAAAATATTTAAAATCACTCATAATGGCATATACTTTCTAAAAGAAAAATCTGCATCTTTACTAGATTTGTAAAATCACCCATTGATATTGTTTCAGACAATGAGTTTGATTTCTTAAAAAGATCAGTATAATTGTGGTTTAAAAATCTTAAATTAGTCTAAACCCAGGTCTCTGTTTTTTTCTCTTTTTTTAGTGATTACTTTTGCTTCTCTCGACCTCCAGCAGTACCAAGGATAACATTACTTATATAGTGTTTGATGGTGTGTCGAATGTAATGACCCTGGGAGATGGTTCAAATCTTATGAGCATCCTTATTTTATGATGGAAAACCAAAGCAGGCTTACTGAGATGAAATGGCTTCCCCATATTCCCACAGTTAGTGTTGGGGCTATATTCCTTTCCATTATACAAATGCCCATTTACTAAATTAAAAGAAGATATGAATGTCTAGTAATTAAACCCTACATGGAGAAAGAAAATGCTTTGTTTAACTGTACTTCCCATCTTTAGTGGTTTCTTCTGTTTGGGTGTGACAGACTGTACAAAATGATGATACTGGCAATAGTATTGGTCACTGAGTCTTGAGAAATACTGAGGTTCTATGGCCAGAAATGATCCCTAATTGAGCAGTTGGAAGTTTGGGTACATTTTGTTTTATTTTTTAGCTGTAAAGCTGAGAAAAAAGGTAGAGGAAATTATTAAGTTAATAAAAAATGTTAAAGTATAAATATTTGCTATGTTTAAGACACTGTGTTTGCTTTGGATGTAAAAAGATAAAGAAGGACACTCCCTTAAGGACCTTATAATCAAATTGCAGAGAGTAGGAATAAAAACATATATACAATAATTACAGTACAAGATTGAATTTAATAAGGACAAAGTCAAGGTTCAGACAAAGTGTGGTAGAAAGATCTAAGGGAGAGAGATCATTTTCTTTTTTTTTTGCTTTTTGGAGGGCAGTTGGGGGTTAAGTGACTTGCCCAAGGTCACATGCCTAGTTTTTGTGTTGTGTCTGAGGTCAGATTGGAACTCAGGTCCTCCTGACTCCAGGGCCGGTACCCTATTCACTGTGCCACCTAGCCGCTCCTAAGAGAGAGATCATTTTCAAGTGTGTGGGAGAAGGTAATTAAGGAGGTGTGTAGATTTCCATGGAATAGTTAACAACTGAGCTGGACCTTGAAGGGAAAGAATACTTTAATATAGCTGGTGATGACATACGTTACAGGTGTGGTGGCCAGTCACATGCACTCTTGCCAGCAGGTTTTCCGGCTTCAGCTCTCTCCATTGTGTAGTCTCTTTCATTCTACTAGCAGAGTAAACTTCCTTATGCACAGATAGCTAAAAACAAACAAACAAACAGAAAAACCCTTAACCACTTTCTATTGCCTAAGGAATAAGGTTCAAACTCCTTCCCCTGATTTCAAGGCTTCCCTTGAGGGCACCACACTACCTTTATAGTCTGTCTCATAATACCTGCTTTATTCCTTCTATGTTCTTTGTCCCTATGTAGCCAAACTAGACAATTCTTTTATCCCAAAGATAGTCTCTATGGTTTTGGTTTTTGGGGGGTTTGTTTGCTCTGTCTTTTCCATCATGCTGTAATATCTTGCTTCCCCCACTTTGCTGAATTCTTTTCTGTCCTTTGGGTAAAGCCCAAATAATATTAGCATAAAATATGATTAAAGACCTAAGTCTGGAAGACTCTCGGAGGTCATCTACTCATTGCCTTCACTTTGCAAATAAGAAAACTGTAGGCTGGAAAGGCTGAGTCATTCGCCCAAAGCCACAAGAAGTCAGACTCAGAGTCAGCATTCAGATGCAAGTCCATTCAACTCCCAGAACTCTTTCCTCCGTACCCCAAAGCCTCCCTCAAATGTTAGTTACTCCATGATGTCTTCTCTTATCTTCAGTGTTCTACTATGGACCTCACATGAAACTTAGGTATGTTTATAGCTGGTCAGTTGTTTCAGTTGTGTCCAACTCATCAATGACCCCATCTGGGGTTTTCTTAAAAAAGATACTGGAGTGATTTACCAACTTGTTTTACATATGAGTAAATTGGGGCAAATAGAGTTAAGTGACTTACCCAGAGTAAGTAAGTGTTCAAGGCAGGAACTTAGGCCTTCCTGACTCCAGGCTGGCACTTTATCCACTGGGTCACCTCATTTCCCTTAGGTACATTAAAGAGATCCAAAACAATTAATAATATTGTATTTTATAGTTGTCTGTTTTTTCTCCCCTTACTGCTTCATTGAAGGCAAAGGACATGTCTTGTCTAAATTGCATCAATCACATGCTTAGGATGGTGTTCTACATATAGTAAGCATTTAGTTCAAAGTTTGTGTTTCAAGTATTCCACATTTTGTTTGTATATTTTTAGCCTCCTTTCCAGGATCATCATCCTTGTCCTAATTGTTATTAATGGTTATATTTTAGGGCTTGGTCCTAGACCCTCTTCTCTCTCTCAGTGATTTCATCAGTTCTCATGAGTTCAACTATGACCTCTATGTACATGGTTCCCAGATCTAAAGCTCTATCTCCAAACTCCCTCCTAAAATGTATCTCCAACCAAATAAATATTCCTAAAGCATCTATGTAGAATTAACCCACCAACATTTTTTTAAGAGCATGCTAGTTACAGTCTCTGAGAAATACACGTATACAGATAAAATGATTTTCTTTAGTAATATTCTTATGATTATATTATAATCAACAAGCATTCATTGGACCTACTATGGGGAATCATATTAAATGGAAGAAGGTAGATTCTGTCCAGAGTAACAATTCAGGTATGCCTGGTCAGGAGAACAGCATTTCGCTATTGGACATGGCACATTTTCTCCCCTCCTAAATTTTGCTTTTTATTTCTAACTTCCATTAAAATAATAAACACTTTAATCAGTATAATTTTTAGTCATCAAAGAAAAAGTGTGCTATTTATGTGTACACGAACACATTTTTATATGTCATATAACCATAAAAATGGGATATGTGTGTAATCTGTATTGTAAAATGTATGTATATACATATATATTTCAGGGACAAGGAGGAGGTTGGTCAAAGAGATAATAATATTAGAACTCTAGCTCTCAGTAGACTATACTTTAGGTTTTTTTACATTTGTATATGTCAGAATATTAAAGTTATTGTTCCCCCAGTGGCTGTAATTCTGCCCTTTTGTGCATATGGAGTGTTTTCTATTCCTCCATAAGGTGATCATTTTCTTACCTTTATATGTATATATAGTGTATGACAGTTACTGTTGCTGTGGGAACCATAACTCTAAATTCTGTGACTTCTCTGTAAGTATAACCTCCGTCATAATGGTGAGTTAATGGAGTTCATTGCCTTTAATGCTCTTGTTGTTATAGGGAGAAGAGTTATTATACTGTTCTGAAACAAATGTACTATACCTGTCCATTTAGAAGTATGTAAATCAAATAAAGTTGTTAAAGGGTATCACTTTCTTACTTGCACAGAATCATCCTTTGGCAAAAGGGTATAAAGAAAAAAACCTGAAGAGACAGTGGGATGCCATAATTTGGGCAAGTTAGGGGAAAGGAGCTATCTAGAAATACAGCTTATTTTTTTCTGGAATAGAAGGCTAATATATACTCCATCAAATCCTACTTTGAGACCCTAATTTTATTTAGGGTGACCGTAACTTCTTGAAGCCTGTCAATTTAGTCTAAATTTTAGCAGGCCTTACCAAGCAGTAAAAGCTTTGACAAAGTGCCTGACAATAGTAGACTCTCTGACTTTTATCTTAGGACATCAAAAGGTTATATCCAGAAAGTTTGCCATCATATTTTGGGGTGTGGGGGTTATTAGCACTTGGGAAGAACATCTGTTAAAACTTGTAAGGGCTGTAATCTGTTAGAAGAAGGAGTTACCAACACCCATGGAATCATTGATCTTTTGAGATATTAAAGCAGAAATATAAGAGTACTGAGAAACAGTTTCTTAGAACTCTTTTCTCAATACCACCATAACCTAAGGTCAGTGGTAGGTACTTTGAAATACAAAGACAAAAATGAAGTGGTCACTACCTTCACAGAACCTACATTCTGCTGAAGGAAATAGCCAGTACACAAGGCATGCAGAATAAGATAAGGCAAATAGCAGCTAGGAAGGGGCAGGATCAGGAAAGACCCTCCTGGACTTTATGCTTGAATTGAGCTTCGAAGGAGGTATGGAATTATTAAGAAGTAGAAGTGAAGAGGGACTGTATTTGGGTTTGGGAGAGAGCCAATGCAAAGTCAAAGAGAAGGAAAATTGAATGTTATGTATGAGGAACAAACAGCCAGTAGGCTAATTTGGTTTGGGATATGTATGTGAACTGGGGATAACATAAGTGTGTAAGTTTTTTCATTCCAATCCTCTGTTTAGTGTTCAAAACCCTTCATATCTTTATATCTTTGCTGCCTCCTACCTCTCTGGTCCTCTTACATCTTACTACCTACCACGTACTTTGCAACACAGTGACACAGGCCTCCTTGCTATTCCTCACACAAGATACACAAGATCTCCTGACTGTATTTTCATGAATTGTCTCCCTTTACTGGAATTCTTCCATTCTTCATCTGTGCCACTTTACTTCCCTAGCTTCCTTAAAGCCCCAATTTAGATAGCTAGCTAGAATGAGTGAGGGAAGGGAAGGGGGAAGAGGAGGAGGAGAAAGGGAGAGGGAGAGGGAGGGAGAGAGAGACAAAGAGACAGATGACAGATGAGAGAATGAGAATAAAAAATCATGGGGCTATCCCAACTATTCTGCCAAGTTACATTGGAAGACACCTTTGGTGAAAGGCTTTTACAATGTTCCAGGGAGTAAGAATCTCTATTACAGATTTTATTCCCTGGCTGAATCTTTCTGGAGGAGAAATCAGTAACAGTAGTGGAGCAAAGTCATCACCTATCCTGGAGCTTTCAGAATCCCAGATCCTGAAATTTTGTATAAATGTGACCACTGGGGAACATCATGATAAGTTGGCCTCCCACAAAATACCAAACCAACCAACAATTTTACCAACTAAAGCAAAGCTAATTTAAGGTAGAATTAGACTCACTCTCAAAATGCAAACAAGAAGACTGCATCTTACAAGTGTAGAAGCATCAAAGACCACAACTATGCTGAGTGGGCCTGATTCACTTTAAGCACAAGTTTCCTTGTACAACCTCTCCCAATGTCCACATTGCTTCTGTCATGAGGTTGGTGCTTTATTGCAAAAGCATACAAAGAGGCTCTCTCACTTGGTTGGTGGCTGGTTTATGTATTACAGGGAGTCAGAGAGAGTAATTTGATTATCAGTTTCATGAGAGCATATCTGCAGATATTTTTGGATGAGGAGGTGTTTTATTGAGAGTGGAGATCCTGGTTAATATTGAGAGAATCATATCATTACCAATGGAAATACAAGAAACACTATTAGTGAAGGTTCCCTCTTCCATTCTGAAGAAGTGAATGGTATCTGGTTGTTGGTTCATGGATCATATTTAGCATGGTGTTGGATTGATGTTTGTTCTATAGGCCCCATATTTGTGATATTCCAAATATGAAAACAGACAGACGCCAAAATGGAATCAGAGGTAGACATGAGCTGTGGCATTAGACTGAAGTCCTCCATGGTCTCCTCCCATCCTGCACCCCCAGAAGTCAACCTAAGAAGCTAGGGTTCTAAGCATTTTTCTGATTCATCTGTGTTTTGTTTCCAAATGTGCTGATGGAGCCACCAGCTTTGAAGTTAAAAGGATGAATTATAGTGAGTTTTCTTTGTAATTTGTATTATAATTACATTTATATTATAATTTATAGTAACTATTTCCTTTATAAAAGATCCTTGAAAGCAAGGATTGTCTTTTGCCTTTATCTCTCCAGCATTTAGCACAATCCGTGGTATGCAGGAAGTGCTTAATAAATGCTTGTTGATTTGATTTGACATACTGACAACTCTGTGAGTTAGTTATCACCGTTTCATAGATGAGATAGTTGCGGCTCACAGAAGTTCATGGATTTGCCTAGTGTCACACAACTAGTGGTAGAACAAGCAAACCTTATATTCAGTGTTCTTGCTACTGCACCCTCATGCCTCTCTATACTCAGACAATTAATGAAATGAGGCAAAAATTCACTTTAAAGAACCTGAAAAAAATCAAAGATGGCTGTAGTTGATATCACTAACAAACTGTTTGATACCTGGTAGGAAATAGTCTCAGTTTCTTCATCGTTAAAATTACAAAACTACGTTGAAATGTGATGACTACAGCACTTATTAATGGAATGTTAGCATACTGAAGCCCAGCTTCACTGGACATTAAAAATCTACTATCAATCCAGAAAAAATGAAGAATGTTAGTAAGTTTATAAATGAATAATGTGGAATTAGGGTACGTAGAGGCCTGTGAGATGTCGTGATATATTTAGATGGTCTCAAGGCAGGCTTAGTGAGTGATATCCTATAACCGGAAAAAAAACAAAGTTTTGAGAATACTCTCAAACTAGAATTCCTAATTCCATAATGTTTACTTTGATAGAAAATCTTGACAAAATTAGAGCTTTTCTAGTTCCTCTAAGATCAATCAAATCCCTGCTATGTGCCAAGCATTGTGTTCTGGACTGGGAATACACACACAAAGAATGATCCTTATTCACAGTGAACATACCTTCTAATTGATGGTATAAAGGAGAGAAGTATTGAACTTGGAATCAATAGACCTGGGTTGGAGTCCTGCTTCTAACCCTGACTAGCTTTGTGACCGTGGACAAGGCTGTCTTTCTGATTCTGTTACCTTATCTATTAACTAGAAATAATAATAACTCCCCATCTCTCCAGCATAGCTGACTTCAAGTATTCAGAGGATTGTAAAGTGTTAGATCTATTCTGTGAGGTTATAGAAGGCATAACCAGGCCCAATGGATAAAAACTGCAGCAGAGCGTATTTTGGCTTAGCTTTAGAACATACTGGCAGATCTATCTCAGAAGTTATGAGTTAGACCAGTAATACAGGAAATAATCAGAAGTTTTCAGTCAGAGGTTGATGAGTCAGTCATTTATCCTAGATTCATGTATCAGACAGAAGTTTGAGTTAGATAACCTCTGAGAGCTCCCTTACAACTGAGATTAAATTGAATTAAACAGTAGACGCAAAGGCACTTTAACTATAGAGCTCTATGCAAATTTAAGGAAGCGTTGTTAGCCACATGTTTCATTAGTCTGTGGCATAATTTTCTGGCTTTCTTGACATATTCAAATCAGGAAATGAACTGACTTATTTATAAGCTTCATATATCCAAAGCAGGACAACCAGGATATTGAAGAACTGTGATAATGTGCAGCAGGACAATCATTTCAATGAACTCAGGAGAGTTTTTTTCTTCTTAAATTTAGGGAGAGGACACATGATCTCTAGTTTAAAATAGCCAAAGGGTGTTTATGTGGAAAGAGGTTAAACTCATGGCACATGGTCCTGGGGCATTCAGTAGAAGTTAGATTTTGATTCAATAAATAGAAAAAAAAGAAAATATATGTATATGTGTCTGTGTTTGTGTGTGTACCTGTGTATATCCTTGGAAATTATTGCAGTCTCAAACTGGAGTGGATTGCTTGAGGAATAATTAATTTTTTGGTCCCTGAATCCCTTTCAGTAGAGGCTGAATACTATAGATTAAGGATGTTGTAAATGAGATTTATGATTTTGGTAGGGGTTAGACTAGATGATCTGAGATCTTTCCAAATGTCTTTCTCCAGTTCCATGTCATGCAATGATCAACTTGTCTAACTCAGAGCTAATGAAAATGCACTCTCTGGTTTAGTAAATGTGCAATCTAACAGCTTGAGACAAGATTACAAATTCCACAAAGGTATATTTTAAAGTAGTACCATCAGGCCTCATTTTGGAAAGCTTCCCATTTTATTTTCCTTATTTATAATTCAGTTGCTGAGTACGATGTTCTGCCCAAAGCATTCTGTGAACTAGTCAACCACATCATACCATAGTTTTACCACACAAGTATTAAAATGCTAAGTACTTCCTAGATTCAGCTTAGTTAAAATACATGAGTGACACATCTGCAAAGTGAGAGTCCTAGTGAAGAGCTGTCTTCAGAATCTTCTGATCCAGGCATAAACTTTTAGTCTGTCAAATGTTCAAAGGTGATGAAGTACTTTCGGCAGGTAAAGAGACGTCTTTTCTGTGTTATTAGTCTGCTTAGTTGTTTCAATTGATTTATTAATAAGGTTTTTAAAATCTTTTTTTTTTTAACAACAGAATCCAGGTGGATCTAGTGATTTGGATACTTCAATGACCTCCCAGCTTTTTGAAGAACAATCTGTGAGTTTGTGGCTGTTTTATTTTTAAATTCTCTAGCACTCAAGTAAATAATTCTAAGGAAATGTTTACTGGAAAGTAAAGTTAGGATTGAATTTGTTTTTGACTCTATATAGAATATTAAATCCTAGCCAACCTCATTTATGGAGTTTGTAAATCATTTTGTAATAAACATGCAGTGACTTGATATCAACAATTTCTGCAATTCTCAGGATGTTAATTTTCCATGGCAATCTTGTGACTCAGTTAATGGGTGGTATTGTATGTAAGAGCTGACCGTGGGCAGAGTGCTGTGCTTAGACAATGTTCAGATAGACCAAAAAGGCCCTTCTTTGTAGGATCTCACCATCTTATGAGGCTACAGCAGTTACACAGAGGATGACAAATACATAGTAGTTGCATACTCTCTAGTAAGACTTAAGTGTAAGCAAAACAAAGGATGGCCTGAGGTTTAAAAATAATATTCATTACAAATGGAGATCAAAGAAGGTTTCACCTAGTAAGCAGCATATGAGGAATAGGATTATACAGTCTGAGGATTAAAGTGTGTGTGTGTCTTTGTGTCTTTGTATCTTTGTGTGTGTGTGTGTGTGTGTGTGTGTGTGTGTGACCGGATATGTGTACTTAGAACATACTTATCAATGCTTCCTCCTTAAAAGGGTCACTATATTTAGCAATTTTTCCTTCCTTTAGGAAGAAAATATAGTTTTGTCTGCCTTTTTTGTGCAGTGTATGTGTGTGTGTTGTGTGTGTTTGTGTGCATGCATGCATGTGTGTGTTCTTTTGCTTACAAATCAAGAAGAAAAGTAAATGGATTTTCTCTCTCCTATAGACTCTAGAAGAAGCAGGAGATTGCTTAAGTAACCTCCCCAGCCCTTTTGCTTACCTCCTCACCATACACCTGAAAGAAGGCAGGAACCTTGTCATTAGAGACCGCTGTGGTAAGGACTCAGTTTTATTTGATATTCTATTTGCGTGTTTTTTTT
>JAQQSW010012191.1:0-12580 GCA_028646575.1 Pseudocheirus occidentalis | reverse complement strand
GGACTTCATACTCACCTGGAGAGGCTTATATGAATTGATGCTGAGTGAGAAGAGCAGAACCAGCATAAATTTATACACAGTCACAGATACATCATATGTGTGACGACCGATTTTGAAACACTGGACGCTTCGGAGCATCACACAGTTAAAAAACAACTATACAAGTCTCAGGATGGAAGGAGATGTCTACATTCAGAGAAAGATCCAGAAAGATCGGAGTTTAAACGGAGACTGAAGCAATGCATGCTATCATTCTTTTCGATGTTGGCTTTGGTTTCTCTTTTCTCATTGTTCACTCCATTGGCTATAACACCTATACAACCAGACAATTGTACAATGCGAAGGAGTTTGCAGATCCTATACATGATTGTATGTCCCCGGGGAGGGGGGGGTTCGGGGGTCGGGGGTGGATGGGCAGGAAGGGGAGAAAAATCTATAACTGAAGTGACTGGAACAGAATCTTGTAACCTAAAAGTAAACAAACAAGTTAATAAAAAAAAATTTAAAAAAAAGAAAAATAAATAATCAACAGATTAAGTGGCTTTGTTTTTCTGGTCAGGATCTCAGAATATTGGACTCAGCCTCTTGAGGAAAAGACTACTTCAGTCTGTTAGACTGATAGTAATGACCCATTATTTAAGAAAGGAGTACAGGCTAAGGAAGACAAGGATTTGTTAGTGTAAATGTGAGGCCATGGTCTTTTGTAGTCTGTTTTCCTAGCCCTGCTACTTGTGGTAAGACTATCTGTACCCTCAAGAAGATCAATATCATTCTCTTACTCTTAAGAGGAATTAACTAGGGAATCTGCTGGTCTCTAATTAGCATTTGCAGTGATTTTTGAGCATAAACATTCTTCCTGCTTGAATTGTAGTAGGAATTATTCTCAAAAGCATTAAGATACTTAGGTAGAACCTCCCAAAGTCTCTCCTTTAGTGCTTACAGAGGAGGACTGAACCTTTTGAAGAGACCCCCACCCCTCAATATCTTCCCCACAGTGGCAGGGGGGGTTCAGCATTATATAATACCAAACTGTAAATGGAGGAAAAGAGAAGTCTGAGAAGAATAAATGTTACAGTAAAACTTCCATATAAAGGTGGCAAGGGGAAGCAGGGACATGCCAGTGTTTGTAGAAATTTTGCCTTTACTTTAATCTTCACATCTTTCGTGCCTCACAGCTTAACTAGAGGTGATTGGACAATGTAGTTCACAACAATAATACTTAGAAGGCTTTGATGATAGCAGATTTTTCAGTGTTGTTGTTTTCTTAGACTTTGACCTTGCTGGCTGAAAGTCCTTGGTTAAAATTGTGAATTTAAAAATTAAGAGTCAAAGCGCTGACATTTATTGTTGGAGTCATTATACTTTGGTGTGCAGGAACTTGATTTTAAAAATATTTTGATGATTATTTCAATGTAATTTATTTCTTTTGCATTTAAAGACATTACAGAGGAGTCTTTGACACACAGGCAAAAAAGGTTAAGACCTTTTGTTTATTGGATGAATGTGGTGTACAGAAAATTGTTTTAAGGAAACAATAATGATAAATGTTAATCTGGTTCGAATAAGATTCAGAAGATCCAGGTTGAATCCAAATTATTAAAATACTATGTAGTAAGGAAAATATGGTTGGAATTTCTTCTAAGCTAGCACAAATAGTCAAAACACTTTAATAGGTTTAGAATTTAAAGTAGTATTAGAAATATAAAGAAACAGGCAGTAACTAGCTGATGGGGAGGGGGCTGCCCGCCCTGCCATTTTGTTATCAAGAGTTTGCTGTTACATTTTGTTAGCCTGATTCATGGGGTATTTGGAGCTGCTTATTAAAAAATATTTCTTTATGAAACTACCTACCTTAAACCTTATCTTTTTTGTTATTGGGAGCCTACTCTAAATGATTTTTTTACCTTTTCTAATAAATGCTGGTTAATTGGCTGACTCAGTAAGAGTAATTCTAACTGATTTGGGAGATACGGACTTGAGATATTTATTAAGGACTGTTTTGTACTAGACAGGCACTCTGGTAAGTGCTGAAGATATAAAAGTAAAAATAAGAAATGTGTGAGGTGAGAGTGGAAAGAAATATAGGTGTAGACCACTTTGTCTAAGAGTTCTAAGCAGTGAAAGAAAAGAAAGAGAGGACTGTAGTTAGGAGGAGAGAGAGGAACAAGGACAGGTGGTTGTTGTTGTTTTAATATGGGGACAATCCAGGCATGCTTTTAAACTTTAGGAAAAGAGCCATTGAATAAGAAAAAGTAAAATTGTGGGATAAGAGAAGGAAATTCAATAATAGAGGTAGAGAGGGGTTGGTGTTTGCAAGGTATGCCTTCTTTCTCTGCATTTAGAACAAAGGAGAGCATGGGAAATGATTTTGAGTTGATTTCTATGGAGTAGAAAAGAAATTTTGATGCTTAATCTCACTTTTCTCAATGAAGTATTTGGTAAGGCTGTACTCTCAATGAAGTACTCTGCTAAGGCTGGTGAGGTGGAAAGGGTTACTATATGTAGGTGATTGAAGAAGAAAAGACAAAGTTTGGAAGAGAAATTGATGAAAGTAGAATAGAATCTACTAACAAAATTGTGGTAAACTTTAGTTCCATTATAAGTGAAAGTATTTTTGTACATAAATGAAGCTAAAGACATAGTAATATATAGTTCCTTTAGATGTTCTTAACCTAGAATTTGAGATTGTGTCAAAGATGATGAAGATTGTTTTAGCATTAGCAATAAAATGTTTCCTATAGGAATTGTGTGAACAAGATCATATGAAGAAAGTTTAATTTAAAAAAAGTCAATTTTTAAAATGTAAATGTACTTAGGAATATATATTTGGGTACAAATATTGGGTACTCTAAGTATAGGTAATTTTAAATTATTCATTTATTCTTAAAAATCTACTGTGCAACACAGAAATTTTTCCACACCTAACGGGGGGAAAAAGTTCTCTACTGATTAGACAGTGCTCCAGCAGTTAGTTTTTTCTTTCATTTCTATTAGCTGATGGCTTGATTAGGCTTACTTTTTCTCTTTTAGGGCAAGAAACATTAGCCCACTAAGTGCAATAACTCTGCTCATTCACTGCTTCATTTTGCTTGTTTCTTAGAATGACAGAAGCTCAGGGTCAGTAGGGACCTCAGAGGTTACTGATTACTACCCATTCCTAAATAGGACTGCATTCTTAATATCCCATTTGGAAAATACAGAGAGTGCAGTGTCATTAAAAGAGTGCTGTGCTCAAAGAGTCAGAAAACTTGGTTTCAGATATCTTGTAAAGTATTGATTAGCTTTGTGACCACTACAAGTCACTTAACCACCTTTCTTTTTAATGATGAGAATAATCCTTATACTACCCACCTTATAAGAGTTGTTGTAAGGAAAGTTCTTTGCAAGCTTTAAAAGGCCATATTATTTAAATATGAGTTACTTATCCTGATTATCCAAAAAATTTTTGAGCCTTGTCATTGATTTCAGTTGAGGAAGGAGTTATTAATTTGAGTCCTCTGACTTTAGGCAGTTATTACATTATAATTTCCATTTAAAGATAAAGAGACGGAAATTCAGAGAGCTTAAGCAACTTGCTCAAGGTCACACAGCTAATAATAAGTGGAAAGTAGACTAGAATGCAGCACGCATTAAGTGACTGATGCATGAGGCACTGTGCTTGCTGCAGGAAATGAAAATAAGGACAGAATGATCAGAGAGCTTACACTTCAGTGAAGAGGCAATGTGCAAACAAGTATGCACATGTATTGGGTATGTATAGGGTACATTTGGAGGAAATCACAGATGGAAGACACTCTTATTGAGGGGGCCTGGGAAAGGCCTCTTGTAAAGGTGGGATTTGAGCTCCTTCTTCAAACGAGATGGGGCGATGGAGAGAAAGAAGGGAAGCATCCTCAGCAAAAGCACCCCCCAGGGAAAAGGTATGGAGCTGGATGGTGGAGTTTCCTGTTTGAATAACTGCAAGAAGGCTGTTTTCTGCATTGTAGAGTGCTTCTCAGAAGAGAAATGAGTGGAGAGGCAAGAAGTCACATTATGGCAGGCTTTAAAAACCAAGCAGATAGGCTTTTAAAAAAATTCTTCATTTATTTTTAGTTTGCAACATTCAGTTTCACAAACTTTTGAGGATTACATTTTCTCCCACCCTTACCCTTCTCCCCTCCCGAATACAGCCTGATATAGGCACAGCATAGACATTCATATTAAACATTTTCACATTAGTCATATTGTGAAGAAGAATTATAAACAATGGAATGAATCATGAGAAAGGAGAAACAAAAGCAAGCCAAAAAGAGGGACAGCAAACAGCACTCTTCGATCTGCATTCAGACTCCATCATTCTTTCTCTGTATGTGGGGAACATTTTCCATCATGAACCCTTTGGAGTTGTCTTAGAGCCTAGCCTTGCTGAGAAGGGCCAGGTCTGTCAGAGTTAGTCACCATATGATGTGACTGTAACTGTGTACAATGTTCTCCTGGTTCTGCTCCCCTCACTTGGCATCAGTTCAAATAAGTCTTCAGATTTTTCTGAAGTCTGCATGCTCATTATTTTTCCCCCCCAATATTCACTTCAATAAATTTTAAATTTACTCCCCTTCCTTCTCCCCTCCCCCAAGATGATTTGCAATCTCACATGATCTCTACACATATATTCCTATTAAACACATTTTCACGTTAGTTATGTTGCATAGAAGAATTATAACAAATGGAAAAAACCATGAGAAATAACAAAAAAACAAAAAAGAAAATAGTCTGCTTCATTCTGCATTCCAACTCCATAGTTCTTTCTCTGGATATAGCTGGCATGTTCCATTGTGTGTCTTTTGGAATTGTTTTAGGTCCTTGCATTGCTGAAAAGCGCTTAGTCTATCAAGATATCAACCCTTGCGCATTGTGGCTCTCATTGTGTACAGTGGTTTTACTCCCCTCACTCAACATCAAGTCATATAAGTCTTTCCAGGTTTCTCTGAAGTCTACCTGTTCATCATTTCTTACAGCACCATAGTATTCCATTACATTCAGATATCACAATTTATTCAGCCATTCCCCATTGGTGAACATCCTCTCAATTTCCAGCTCTTGACCATTTTTGTACATGTGGGCCCTTTTTCCTATTTGTATGATCTCTTTGGGAGACCTAGATGTGGTATCGCTGGGTCAGAGGGTACACACATTTTTATAGCCCTTTGGGCATAGTTCCAAATTGCTCTCCAGAGTGGTTGGATCAGTTCACAGCTCCACCAACAGCGTGTTAGTGTCCCAATTTGCCCACATCTCTAACATTTATCATTTTCTTGTTTTGTCGTGTTAGCCAGTCTGATAGGGGTAATGTGGTATCTCCAGGTTGTTTTGATTTGCATTTCTCTCATCAATAGTGATTTAGAGCATTTTTTCATATGACTATAGATAGCTTTAATTTCTTCCTCTGAAAACTGCCTGTTCATATCCTTTGACTATTTCTCAATTGGGGAATGACTTGTATTTTTATAAATTTGATTCAGTTCTCTATGTATTTTAGAAATGAGACCTTTATCAGACACTAATTCTTTCCCAGTTTGCTGCTTCCCTTCAGTCTTGGTTGCATTAGCTTTTTGTTTGTACAAAATCTTTTCAATTTAATGTAATCAAAATTGTCCATTTTCCATTTCATAATGTTCTATATCTCTTGTTTTGTCATAAATTCTTCCATTCTCCATACATCTGACAGGTAAACTATTCCTTGCTCTCCCAGTTCTCATAGTTTCAGCCTTTATATCTAAATGGTGTACCCACTGTGACTTTATTTTGGTATTTGGTGTAAGATAAGATTTTGGTAGATGGTCTGTGCCCGGTGGACTGTTTTCCAGTTTTCCTAGCCATTTTTGTCGGATAGTAAGTTCTTATCCCAGAAGTTGTAGTCTTTGGGTTTTATCAAACGGTAGATTACTGTAGTCATTGAGTACCATGTCTTGTATACCTCACCCATTCCACTGATCTGCCCCTCTTCTTTCCCATCCAGTACCAGTTTTGATGACTGCTACTTTATGATACAATTTAAGATGTAGTTTGGCTAGACCATGGTACCTAGCATTTCTTTTCAATTAATTCCCTTGATATTCTGGATCTTTTATTCTTCCAGATGAATTTTGTTATTTTTTTTCTAGCTCTATAAAATAATTTTTTGGTAGTTTGATTGGTATGGCCCAGATGATTATTTTATTTGATTTTGGAGGCTCTAGGATGCCGCTGGAGCTGATTGATTAAGAGAGTGACATCGTCAGACCTGTGCTTTAGAAATTCATTTTGACAGCTGAGTGGAGCATGGATTAGAATGGACAGTTGAGGCAGAGAGACCTGCGAGTAAACTGATACAATAAATCACTCATGAGGTGATGAGAGCCTGCACCAGGACCGGACTGTGCCCTAGGTGAAGAGGGGTATCTGAGAACCGAGTAGACTTGGCAGTAGACGGCAGAACTGGAGGTCTGGACAAAATATATTATAATTAAATCCATGGGAACGGATGAGACCATAGAATGGGAGGAGAAAGTTCAAGACAGACCCTTGGGGGACACTCACAGTCAGTGAGCATGATCTGCACGATTTGGATGAAGCTTTATTTAGGAAAGGAGTGTGGACAAGAGGACAGACTGGTGGGAGGAGAGCAGAGAGGGAGCACTGTCACCAAAACTTAGGATCATGTATCCAGGAGAAAAGGGTTATTGACGGCATCGCAGACTGCAGAGGTCAAGAAGGATGAAGATTGGGGGGGAAAGGGCTATTAGACTTGTAATTAAGAAATCATTGGCAACTTAGGAGAGTAATTTCAGTTAAATGATGAGGTTGGAAGTCAGATTGCATTGAGTTGAGGAAATAGAGAAATCTATTGTATATGGCCTTACCTATAAAACGGAGGAAAAATATGAGAGGATATTGTTCTCCTGTTTAATTCTGGATCTAGCTAATCATTGATCTTTCACAATATTCAGCATCTATGACCTGATGGACAAACTTGGTTAAGTCACCTGTCTCCATATCATATGCTGAGCAATAGGCATTCTTCATTCACTTAACTTTCTTATGTAAATATTTAGATCAAGCTCTCCAGTGATTTTTGAGGTTTTCATAGTCCCTACAGTATTCTGGGGCTCGCCGTAGTCAGGGTAATTGCCATTTGTAAATAGAAGCTTCTCCTTAATTTCATCTATTGGGAATCTCTCCTTGACTTGGCCTCTAAACTGGTTCTCCTCCACAGCAGGGTCACAAATCTTTGTCAGATATGTAGCTCCCTATTTTATTTCCAACTATTTAGTCATGGATTGTTGAACAAAATTATCTCTTTTTTACATTTTTCAAGGAACTCTGTATAATTTTAACATGTGTAGGAGGCATCTTATTGGAAGAGAGATAAAATTTTGCCCTAAAGAAGAAAATGATGCAGGAAGGTGAAAGGGAATGGGGTCAACCTTACTCTCATTGAATTTGGCTTAATGAGGGAATAACATACACACTCAATTGGGTATCTTATCCTATAGCAGCAGTTCTCAACCTGTGGGTCGTGACCCCTTTGGGGGTTGAATGTCCCTTTCACAGGGGTTGTTTAAGACTATCAGAAAACACATATTTCTGATGGTCTTAGAAACTGAGACACCGCTCCTCTATCCTTCTCCAGGCGGGTCCACCTACATGCAGATATACACCCACATACTAGTCTTAAAGAGCCACAGCATTAGGAAGGTTGAGAACCACTGTCCTACAAGAATATGGGGGAAAGGGATAACAAGGAAGATGATGGAAGGGAGGGCAGATTGGGGGAGAGCGTAGTTAGAAGCAAACACTTTTGAAAAGGGATGGGGTAAAGGAGAAAATAGAAAAAGGGGGATGGGATAGGATGGAGGGAATTATACTTAGTCTTTCACAGTATAACTATTATGGAAATACTTTGCATAACTACACATGTCCAACCTTTATTGAATTGCTTATCTTCCCAGTGGGGATGGATGAGGAAGGAAGAAGGGAAAAAAACACGGAACTCAAAGCTTTAAAAACAAATGTTTAAAAAAAAATTATGTATTTTTCAGTGCACAGTTTGTAAGTGATATTTTAATCTCTCAAAGTCTCAATATTTATCCCTCTCAATGAACCCTCAAAAAGACTATGATTTAGTGAAGACAGAGTTCTGAGATTCTAATGTGACTTCTATTCCAGCCATTGTGTCTTCCCTAAAAACGTTCCAAATGAAACAGGATATATTCTTACTTCTTTGTTTGATTTTTGGCCCACAGTAAATTTCTAGATTAAACTTATAGTATATAATTGACATTTGGGGCAGTGGTTTTATTTTTAAAATAAAAGAATACTACATGGGCAAAAAAGAATGAAATGGTATTTGAATATTCAAGAAACTGTAAGCACAGCAAGATCTTCCATTCTTTACATCTTTCAGCAAATGATATGATAGTAAGGATGTGGCCTATTGAGGAATATCCCTGATTTCTCTGGTGCTCACCAGAGTTGCACACAAATACTTTACATAGGTGGAAAAGTAGAGTTGGATTTATAGTTAGTGTAGGGGCGGCTAGGTGGCGCAGTGAGTAGAGCACCGGCCCTGGAGTCAGGAGTACCTGAGTTCAAATCCGGCCTCAGACACTTAACACAAAAACTAGCCGTGTGACCTTGGGCAAGTCACTTAACCCCAACTGCCCTCCAAAAAAAAAAAAAAAAAAGGATTTATAGTTAGTGGTATTCTCTTGATCCTTTTTAAAAATAGTAATGTCCCAGAATTGTCTGTACTTTTGATATTTTTTTCCCTCCTTCATATGCCTTGGAACATTGATCACTTAGAGTCTTCAAAATTGTATCACTTCCAGCTCAGATTTCCTCTGCATTTACTTACCCACCTGCTTTCCTCCATTTTATTTACTTCAGTGACATATCCTCAATAAAGACATAAGGGACTTTGATATTAGGGGCTAAAGGAGGTAGTTCTTTTGTCCTTAGTAGTTAAAAGAATGGTTTGTTATAAAAACCTTGATACATCTTTTCTTGATACAACAAACAAGGACATCTTGTTTGTTGTCCTTCCATTTTTGTCCTTATATGCCTTTGGGATAACTTAACTTGTGTCTCTAATCAAGCTTTCTTGATGTATTTTTCCTTCTCTTTTTATGAGGCAACACTGATCATAATTTTCCTTTACCTTTTCCTGTAAGATTTTACAAATGTATTTATGTTCTTTTTTTTTTTTTTTTTTTTTTTTTTTTTTTTTTTGCTTTTTTGGAGGGCAGGTTGGGGTTAAGCGACTTGCCCAAGGTCACACGGCTAGTTTTTCGTGTTAAGTGTCTGAGGCCGGATTTGAACTCAGATACTCCTGACTCCAGGGCCGGTGCTCTATTCCCTGTGCCACCTAGCCGCCCCATGTATTTATGTTCTAACTCAGTAATGCCCTTGGCTGTCATTCTCTACTTGGCAAGAAGGTGGTGTTTGCTGACTAAGACGGTTTTCATGCTCTTGGTCTCTTCCTTATGGCAACTGATTTACATTGATTAAACCAATATATAAATGTACATTTAAATTACGTAAGTGTATTTTTTATTGGAATAGCACCTTCTCATTTTGCTTACTAAAACTGAGTAAATTGGTGTTTGCAGAATGAGGAAGAAAATTAAAACCAATATGACTGTAGAAAAGGTTGTTTAAAGAATATATCTTGTTTAAAGAATAACTTGGTAGTAGTTATTGAAAGTTACATGACTAGCTTCTTTTTTTCTTCTTCTCCTTGCTAATGACATTTCTTGGGAATTAAAACAAAAGACTAATACAATAGCTATGTCTCTCTACTTCCACTTCTAGTGTCTAACTTGGTCACTAAGCCAGTGAAGAACTTATACATTATTAAAAATGTTAGGGGGTGGCTAGGTGGTACAGTGAATAGAGCACCAGCCCTGGAATCAGGAGGACCTGATTTCAAATCTAGCCTCAGACACTTAACAGTTGCTAGCCGTGTGACCTTGGGCAAGTCACTTAACCCGAATTGCTGTACCCTCCCCTCACCAAAAAAAAAAAAAGATACTAAATAGAAAAAAATGTTTGGTATAATAAGTATTTCAGAAATTGTACTTTGAACAGAATGTGTAATATATGGGTGTCTTAAAGTTTTGAGTTCCAAATTTTCTCTCTCTCCTTCTCTCCCCTCCCTCTTTTCTGACACAATAAGGAATCTGATATAGGCTATATAGGTACCGTCATGCTGAACATTTCCTTATTGGTCATTTTCCATAAGACAACTTAGAAAGGAAGACGCTTCAGTCTGTATTCAGACAGCATTAGTTCTTTCTCTGGATAGCATCTTTCATTATGAGCCCTTTGGAATCAATTTGGGTTATTATATCACGGAGAATATTGCTGGAAATTGCTGAGGAATTCACAGTTTTTCATCATACAGTATTACTATTGCATATACAATGTTCTCCTAGTTCTGCTCTCTTCGCTTTGCATCATGTAAATCTTTCCTGGATTTTCTGGAATTATGCTGCTTGTCAGTTCTAGGAGCTCACATTCTAATGGAATAAACAACAGGCAAACAACTCTGCATGTACTGTATATGTATTTGTGTGTGTGTGCGCGCGTGTGCGGGTGTGTGCGTGTATGGTAGGAGGGAGTTCGTGTCTCAGGAAAAGCATGATCATTCACTGGGATAGTTTTCTTGCAGACGGTGACATTTGAAGGAAATCAGGAGGTAGGCACAAGAAGAGTAAGGAGATAAGGCATGTCTAGCATGGAGGACATCGGTGAAAATGCATGGCACTGGGAGTTAGAGTATGTAGGTGAGGACCAGCAATGGTATTGGTATTACTGGGCCATGGAATATCTAGTAGACAATAAAGTATAAGAAAACTAGAAAGAGCCTTTTTATGAAGGTTGTAAAAACCTGAAGATTTTATATTTGATCCTGGAGGTAAGTAAGGAGTTACTGGAATTTACTGAATAGGGGAGTGAGCACACCAGCATTGGAGGTTGGGTTAGAGGAGGGAGAAATGAAGGAAGGGAATCAGCCAGCAGACTCTTGCCATATGGTCTTATCGTTAGTTAGTCCTAATAGTCCTATAGTTATTCGTAATCCATAATCCTATAGTTATTCCATAGGAGAGAAGGGGATTTATATGAGAGATTTTGCCAAGGTAGAATTGATAGGGTTTAGCAGCAGATTAAATATGAATTTGAAAGAGAGTTTGGATTCCACAGTAACACTTAGGTTGTGAATCTGTGTCAGTGGGAAGATAGTGGTACCTTTCCGTAGTAATAGGGAAGTTTAGAAGAGAGGAAGGTTCTGTGGAGAAGGATAATGTGTTCAGTTTTGCTTGTGTTGAATCTAGATGCCTCCCAAGCATTCAGTTTAAAGATGTCCAAAAGGCACTTGGATATGTGAAACGAGACATTAGAAGAGAGATTAAGAAAGACTAGATAAACAGATTTGAGCATTATGTGCATATAGATGATAATTGAAAAATCGATAATTGAGATCAAGTATAGATTTAGGGTTAGAGTTCTTTACTTTCCTTCTTGAATGTTGTCTTGAAATGGATCAAATTGAATATTAATTAATTTATTACATTATAATTATATATGTAGTTATAACAAAAGTTAATGTATATAACTTTTATTTACTACAATAGCAATATATGGTCAATAGCAATGCAATAATAATATATGATGAATTTATATAACTTATCTGATGAATAAATTCTAAAAAGTAATTATATTGTTATAATTAACTAATTAATTATAACTCGTGGAAACCATTCAGAGTTCTGTGAATCCATCCGACCATTGACCTTTTGTGTATATGGCATAGTCTATAAATGATCCTAAGTAATAGGTAAGTAATATTATATACTAAAGTTTTACCTTCCTTGGGATTTTTTAACTATGATCATCTTTCATCTGATTATCTTTGAATATTAGTATTTTGTTGTTCCTGGTTTGTAGGCTCCAGGAAATGAAAGCACTGGATTTTGATATTTAAAGCTGAGTGAATCCTTTATCTTTCATGTTTAGGGCCTGAGTTTTGAAATTGTATAATCTATCTCTTGCTTATCATATTGACTTTTTTCTTTTTATTTATTCATTCATTTATTTGTTTGTTTTGTGCTTTTTTAAAAATTTGTTTTCTTGTTTACATCATTCATTTTCATTAGTTTTGAATTACAAATTTTCTCCCCGTCTTGCCCCTGTCCCAACCCTAAAACAGCAATTCCATTGTAAAGCCCCTTCCCTGCTCTGCTCTCTTTCTGGTAGGGCAGGGAGGGTCTCCCTATCCCAGCCCCTGTATTTCTTAATTCCTAGTTGCAGGTATTGCAGAACTTTAAATTCTAGATTCTTTCGATTCCTCCCTTGTCACCCATCCCCACTGGAAGGACAATCAATTCAATACAGGCTGTGGATGTGTGATTATACAGGACATCTTCATAGTGCACATATTGTGACTGTGATCCTCTGTCTCTCCTTCCTATCCCTTCCCTCCTCCCCTTTGTTCTGTCCCTTTACTGAAGTGTGTGCTTCCAGCATCCCTCCCACAGACCCTGCCCTCCCCTCCATCATCCCC
>JAQQSW010012190.1:0-12580 GCA_028646575.1 Pseudocheirus occidentalis | reverse complement strand
ACTCTTTCTTGCATCATTCTCATTTCTCTTACCAATTTTTCCTCCACTTCTCTTATTTGGTTTTCAAAGTCCTTTTTAAGCCAATCTATGGCTTGTAGGCAATCTTCATGTTTCTTGGAAGCATTTGGTGTGGGAATTCCGACTGTGTTGTCTTCTTCCCATTCCATTCTTTGATCCTTTTTGTCCCCAAAAAAGGATTCAAGATTTTTATTGCTGTTCTTATTTTGTTTCCTTTTCCTCATGTTGGCCAGTCAATTAATGGGTTGATTTTTTAGCTCTGTGGAACTCTGCTTCCAGGGGGGAAATCTCTGTCCCAAATAGCTGGGGTTTTCACAGCTGTTGGAGCTACTAGGGGGGTGCTGCAGCCTCTATCAGCCTTGGCTTGCTGAAAGTGCACCCCAGGACCACCACCCAAGACCACGATCTGGATCCAGGCCACTCAACAAAAGAGCCCTTGGCCTTTGATCAATTGCTGCTTTCTTGCTCTGGGGGCAGTTTGGCTGGACTGGCTTTCCACCCCTCCTCCCCTCTCCAAATTTAGCTTGAATTCCACTGACCTTTCTCTTAGTGTTATTTCTTCTGGTTTGGTAAATGTGGAGATTTCCCCAGGTGCCACAGATCCAGTCTGCTGTAGACTCCAGCTGTGGCTTCTCCAGACCATCCTGGGGCCAGGCTGTGGTTCCGGGCTGGGCTGGCCATGGCTCCCAGCCTGCCAGGATGAGCTCCACATGCCCAGCTGCCTTCAGTGAGAAATGTGTTTTCTGTATTTTTGTGAGTTTTGGAGCCCTAAAATATGTTTAGAGTCATATTTTATGGGTATTTAAGGTAGCTGTGTGGGAGCTGCAAAACTTTACTGCTTCTGTGCTTCCATCTTGTCTCTGCCCCCCTCACCTATTTCTTCTCTGTGAGTTATAGCCACCAAAGAACCTTACCCTAACTCTCCACTTCAAGTAATCCTCCAAAAAGCTATTATTGCATAACCTCTTGTATATCTCTTACCTACACTTCCTTCTTGGGTCACCAGAATCCAACATATTACAATCTCCTTCCTACCTTCAAAGCTTCTTCTCTTGGCTTTTCTGTATAGATGTATGAGAGAGGGAATAATAACACATTTAGCTAGCAATGTCAGAGGCATGTGTTGCCCTTCCATTCCTGTGCGCTTGGCCATATACATTCCTTATGTGTATAAGCTTCCTCGTGTGCTGCTGGCTGCATGTGTTCTCTATATGCATACCTTTCCATGTGTGTCCCATGAGTGTCTCTACTCTTCCCTGTATGTATGAGAGAGCATTACTCAGGTTTATGGGGAAAGCGTCTTAATGCTAGTTTTGTGTTGTGCTTTTTCATTTGCCTATATGTGCCTTTGTTTTGGCTACTTTGAGTCATCTTATTGATTTTAATGAGGTAAACATATGTGTGGGAATTTATAGTTTTGCAGACAAGTGGGCCCACAAAGTACTTCATATGTAGGCTTGCCATCTCTGAGAGATTCCCTGAGTAGAATGTGCCCTGGATACCGCAAATAATTGTTTTAAGCCATAGAAAGTTGTTTTTTTTTTTAAGTTACTATAGTAATGTAATGTAAACAGTACATTGGATACTCTTGGCTAAACTCATAAACTCAAGTGGATGGTAGACACAAAAAGAGCAGTGACTCATAGCATAAAGAGTGAGCCAACAACGTTGTGGCAAAACACACAGTCACAAATTATTTTTAGCATCATAATAATTCAGTTGTTCACTTAATTCCAGTGAGCTCAAATGTTTTCACAATTTTAAAATATTCAAAGTGGTCTTATTGTTCTATATATTCCCTCCAATACTGCTAGTTGAAGTTCATACCTGCCCATCTGTGTAACTTTTCTCCATTTTATCCCATTACTTTGCCTCAGGGGCCATGTCACCTGGTGCCATTCTTTGTGTTCCTGTAACAGACATTATAAGAATACCAGTGGAGTTCATATATTGCTCACTGGCTCTTGTCTGTTCTCGCCATTTGGCCAGTCTATCTTATTTCTCAAGTATACATTTCTGTGATAATATCTTCTATTTCTCATCTTATTTGTGATTTCCTATTTGGTATGCACTATAGCCTCCCCAGACTGACCATGTATCTTGCCTTTGCTGTCTGAGCAATAATCATTTAAAGTTTATTATTTAACTTAATTTTTAATTTCAAAATGATAATACAGAATTAGGTTTTAGAAAAATAATTCAGAATTAAGTTTCAGATTTAAGTAACTTCAGAGTCAAACAAATTGAATAAGGTTCTACAAAACTGACAACAGACTTGTCATCCTTGTGTTTTTATGATAATAATATTGATGATGATTAGGATGATGATAATGCTGTCAATAGATGGCATTTATATAGCAATTTCTATGTTCCAGGAACTAATCGATCTTCACAACAACCCTGAGAGAGACATGCTATTATTGTTCTCATTTTGCATATGAGGAAACTATGACAAACAGAAGTTAGGTGCCTTGCTGGGGTCACACAGCTAGCAAGTGTCTGAGACTGGATTTGAACTCTGCTCTTCCTGACTCCAGGCTCAGTATTCTATCCACTGTGCCATCCACCTGCCATGTATTCTATAGGTCTCAAGAGCCCATTGAAAAGGAGGAATTCAAATCAACAAACATATATATATATATATATACATATATATATATATATGTAAATCCACCTATTATATGTTACATACTGTGTTAAAGATGAGAAAGTTCTGCCTTCAAGGAAAGTGCAAAGTGCCACATGGCACATTAAAGGAAATAGTGCTAGATAAGGCTAGGACTATATCATGTCAAGCTGAAATACCAAGAAGCAACCAGTTGGTGCATAGATACAGTGCTGGTCTAGGAATCAAGAAGACGTGATTTCAAATCCAGTCCCAGACACTTACTAGTTGTGTCACCTTGGGTAAGTCATTTAAACTCTATTTGCCTTATCTGCAAAGTAGATATAATAATAGTACCTATTTGTCAGGATTGTTGTGAGAATGAGATGAGATTTTTGTAAAGTGCTTAGTACAGTATTTGACATTTAGTGGGTGCTATATAAATGTTCTTATTGTGGTAATCAATAGCAAAGTTGTTATTATAACAATCTATAGACCATTAAGAAGAAATAAAAGAATTTGAGAGGAAAATATCATGATCAGAACTGTACTTTAGGAAGATTCATCTGATAATAGCCTATTGTACTGATTAAGAACCAGTACTTTGCTATACTCCTGTGAAGTGGTAATGAGATCTAGAATTTGGGTAGTGATGGTGGGAATGGTAAAGAGGAAAGAGATGTCAATATTTTGCAGGTAAAAATAAATAGCATATGGAGGTTGAGGTGGAAGGGAAAATTAAAGATGAACATGGGATGGGTGACTAAGATGATGGTGGTGCCATTAACAAAAATAGGAAAGAAAGGCAAATGTTGGTTTGGAAGAGAAGATAATAATCATTGTAGACTTGTTGAATCTGATATAATGGTGGAATTTCAGATAGAGATACACAAGTTGTTGGAAACTATGCTGAAGTTTAGGAGGTAGTAGGAGCTAAAGATTAAAATCTGGGAGTTATTCGAGTAAAGGTGTTAGTTGGAACAGGAAGAATAAGTGAAAGCACCTAGAAAGATCAATGATTAAACTTTAAGGAATATCTACCTATATACAAGAGTGGGAAGGAAAATAAAGAATTAATGAAGGAGACTGGCATGACAAGATCACAGAGGTAGGAAAAGTATCAAGAAATTCATTGTCCTGGAAGCCAAAGGGAGAGAGAATTTCAAGGAGAGGATTGGAAACTGGGTTAAATGCTACATAGCGGGCTAAGAAGATATGGACCAAACAGTGGTTCTGTGTTTGGGCATTCACAGGTCACAGATGGTTTAAGAGAGCAGTTTTAATAAAGTGGTAGGCGCAATCAATGGATTAAGGTATAATAATTTTGTGAGAAAGTATAGGTTCCAAATCAAGTTTATTGGTGAGGGGGGAGAAAAAAATGAGACTATTGCTTGAGAGGGTACCAATATTGAGAAAAAGCTGATGTTTTCTTAAATGTCCAGTTCACCTTATATAGAGCTCTCATTATAAAAGAGCTAAAATATACAACCACAATACCGTTGCTGGGCATCAGGAAAATGCACATATGCAATATTTTGAAGTGCCTCTTCAAACAGCACTTGAATCATAACCTAAATTTTTGGAAGAGGGAGTTATGTCTTATCCAGAATATCTTAAGCAAACTTGAGATAGGTATAATCTAATATTTGGAAAGTGAATAGTTTAAACTCATGTCACGAGTCATTTCTTTACAGTGTGCAAATGGTCCCAAAGTGGCAACAGAACAGAAGGCTTTGAAAAGAGCACACGTCTAAGGGATGGCTGGATGATGCAGTGGATAGAGCATTGGCCCTAGAGTCATAAGCACCTGAATTCAAATCTGGCTTCAGACCCTTACTAGCTGTGTGACCTTGGACAAGTCACTTAACCTTGATTTCTCAAAAAAAAAGAGTACACTTCTTTTTGGATGAAATATGAGGATATGGAACAAGAAGAGTTACTGCAAGACTTAAATGATAAGGAAATATTAAAGGTCAGCAAAGGAACAAGAAAAGAAAAGCAATCTGCCTTCACGCAGCTTCCTGTGGATTCATACCTGCTTATATCCTAAGACCAGTTCTGGCCCCAGACAAGGAGTATATAAGGAAATACTGTTCTTATGTGCCTTTACTATGCTACTATTTCCTTAAATCATATAAAGTAGGTGAAATGTCAGCAGTCTGTGAATTCAGAAATTGCTTATAGAATGTTTGATTACTGATGTTCCTTCTGTCACCTCCCGTCTCCTAGTTAATATTCAACTGACACTGTTTTCTCCAAAGTAACCGGTGATCATTGGTAACAAACAGAGGAGACCTTGGAAAGAGTGGTGTCCCTAAAAAGGCCATCTCTAATAAATCCTGGCACTTCTCTTCTCACTTCCCTTTACACTTTACAGTCTGGATTCGGACCAATATTCAACTGAAACTGCTTTATCTAAAGTTACCACTAGTCTCTTACTGCAAATTTCAATGGACTTTTACCAGTCTTTATCCTTCCAGTAGACTTAGAAACTGGAAATCACCCTCTTCTCCTTGATATTCTCTTCTTTTTAGATTTTTGGAACATCTGCTCTGGTTCTTTTCCTACATATCTGATCTCTCCTCAGTCTCCTTTGTTGGATTTTCATCTAGGTCAAGCCTGCTAAACATCAGTGTCCCATAGGGCTCTGTCCTCGATGGTTTTCTCATTAATTTCTTTACTTTTTTATTTGGTTCTCCATTAACTCTCCTGCATTCAATTATATCTATGCTATAATGATTTTCAAATGTATGTATCCACCCATAACATTCCTGGAGTCTTGCATCTCTAACTGCCCATTGGATATCTTGGACCAAATGATTTCAAGATATATCCAAAACTGGCTTTATGCTTTCCCACCCAATCCTCCTCATTTCCTAACTTTTGTTGTTAATGTATCCTCCCAGTCATCCAGGCTTACAACATACATTGACTTTATATTCCCTTCCACCTCTCTCCACAACATTCAATCTATGGGTAAGGCTAATTACTCTCATATAGATGATTTTGTCTTCTGACACTCCCAGTACCCCTGCAAAGGCTCTCATCACCTCACATATTGACTATTTTGATTGCATTGTGGTTAGTCAGCCTTCCTCAAGGCTATTACCACTCCAGTTTATCTTCACTGAACCATCAAAATGATCTTCATAAAGTCCAGATTTGACCATATTATTCATCTACTCCTCAAACTCCAGTGGTTCCCTATGACTTAAAGACCTAAATCTTCTATTTGGGATTCAAAGCCCTTTGTAACCTGTTACCCTAGTCTTCTTATTCCTCATACACACAGCAGGGTATATACAAAACATACTCTGTCATAATCTGTTATGCACATATTTTCACTATGCAATGACACTGACTTCCCCACTATTCCAGGAGTAAGAAACCCCATCTCCTGACTTTGGGCATTTTAAATAGCTGTTCTTCTATTTTTTGAATGCTCTCCCTCCTCATCTATGCCTCCCAGATTCTCTAGCTTCCTTCAAGTTTCAGCTAAAATCCCACTTTCTACTGGAAGCTTTTCTTAATCCTCCTTAAATCTGGAAACTTCCCTGTTGACATTTTCCTATTTTCCCTGAATATAGTTTGTTTGCAAATGGTTGTTTGCCTTTCTCCATTGGACGAACTCCTCAAGAGCAGGGGTCTTTCTCTCCATGACCAATTTTTTTAACACAATGTCTCACATGGCATGTGCGCTGATTAAATGTTTGAACTGAAACTGAAAATAACCAGAAATGTTTATCTGAAATCCTGTTTCTGTTGGCACAAATGATCACTCTAGTGCAGGATTGGGGAATTTGCAACTTGAAGGCCACATGTGACTCTCTATGTCCTAAAGTGTGGCCTTTAGAATCCCAGTTTCACAGAACAAATCCTTTTATAAAGGGGATGTGTTCTGTAAAGTTCAGATTTGGTCAAAGGCACTTGAGGACCTAGCAGAATACATCTGGCCTTAAGGCCACAAGTTTCCCACCTGTGCTCTAGCGTATTTTAAATCTTGTCTCAGCAATTAAGGGAATATTTCTATAACTTGTATCATCTTGATTACTGATAGTGCCACTTATATCATACTTGTGGACTCTTCTATGCTTGTCTGAGTATAGCTTTGAGGTAGACATGAAGCCAAAAAGAAAAAAAACCCAACAATATTCATTCTGTCTTCTGATACCCAAATTTGGAATGTACATGGTTTTAGCTAAGAACCGTCCATATTTTTCCCCCAGAAAGCATTTTATTCTCCCTATTTACTATTCTCAATTGCATACTGGCAGAGAGAAAGAAAGGAGTGAGTGATCCCACATGTCCTGATACCTGAATCTTACCAAGCTAACAAAAATGATTCTCTGATTTGTGTTTTGCTTAAGACAAAGTAAGGAAAAACCACAGATCAAACTTAGTTCTACCTTTTGGAAAGTTTACAAAAATTATCAAAACCATGAAATTCTCTCTCACTGTTAGGTTGAAGGTGCTAAGAAGGAAAAACATCTAGAATCATGGTGCTGTGTGTTGTTGTTGTTGTTTTATAGTGGGGTAGGATCTTTCTCTTTTTCTCTGTCTTTCATTACAAACACTATTTCTCTTTCATTTGCAGTACCCTTTTCATAATTAGGGACCAACATGAACCCAATAACAGTTAAGAGCAACATTTTTTCTATAAAATTTTGTTTTAGACTTCTGGGAGTCAAGATGGTAGAGTAAGAAGTAACATCTCACACATCCTTATTAATCTCTAAAAAAACCAAAAAATCTTAGAACAGTGGAGACAGTGGAAAGACAGGGATAAGCAGTCTTTTAGCCTGGGAAACTTGGAGGATTACCAAGAAAGGTCTGTTTCACTTAGGTGGTAAGGGAAATGCACTCCAGGATGGCAGACGTTCCAATAAACCAGACACTAGTTTCAACTCAGGAAAGTAGTGAGAGATCCTGAGTCCCAGGGTGGTGGAGCAAGCAAATACCAACACCAGGACCATACAAATGCCTTAGCATAACCAGGGGAAACAGCCAACTATGACTTGGAAAACCAACAAATGTACCAGCATGGTCCCAAGTTGGCAGGCATCCTTCAGCAACCAAACTCACTAGCTTTGGCTGAGTACCAGATAAGCACAGAAAAACCCCACATGGCCTGAGCACATACCAGAGAAAACAACCAGGACCCCAGCTCAGCACCAGGTAGACTGCTAGGCCCATACAGCCTCCAGTCACCAGAATCTAAGGCCACAGCTTACAAAGCCAGTGACCAGGCCCCTGGCCAACAGCACAAGAATTATGGGATAGTGTCCCTGTGATCAAGCAGGAGAACTCAACTTGAGGACCTGAGAAGGTGGAGCCAACATGGCAGAATAAAAGCAGAAACTTGCTTTAGCTCATGCTCCAAAGACTTCCAATACCAGTAATAAAATGACTAAAAAAATTTTAGAGCTACGAAACCCAAAAAGTGACAGAGAGAAACAAATATTCCACTAAAGGCAGCCTGGCAGACTGACAGGAAGGGTCTATTGCACCAGACTGGGAGCTGTGTCAAGTCATGTAAGCCACACAGGCCCAGACCCAGGGCAGCCTCCAGAGCTTCTGGCCTGCAGATATAGGGGGACCAAGCAACCATTCAGAAGGCAATCACTCTTGCTTTGACCTGCTTGGATGTTGGTTGCAGGCTTGGGTGATGGTCCCAGGGTGCATGGCCAGTGTGCCAAAGCTTCTGGGGGCTGTAGAGAGGGTGCCCTCATCATAGCTCTGGCAACTGTGAAAACCCCAGAGATTTGGGACACAGCTCTCTCCCCTCTGGAAGCAGAGTTTGACCATGGCAAAAAGCTCCAAAGTCAAGTAATTAGCTGGCAAGATGATCAAGCAGAGGAAGCACAATCAGACCATAGAATCTTTTTGGGGGGACAAAAAGGATCAAAACATGGAAGCAGAAGAAGTCAACAAAGTAAAAACTCCTGCATCAAAAACTTCCAAGAAAAATATGAACTGATTACAGACCATGGAGGCGCTCAAGAAGGATTTTGAAAAGCAAGTAAGAGTAGTGGAGGAAAAATTGGGAAAAGAAATGAGAATGATGGAAGAAAATAATGAAAAGTGAGTCAACAAAGGACAACCCCTAGAAAATACTGTAGAAAATAATACCTTAAAAATAGACTAACTCAAATGGCAAAAAAGGCCCAAAAATCCAATGAGGAGAAAAAAACCTTAAAAAAACAAAATGGCCAGATGGAAAAGAAATTTCAAAAAATTAACAGAAAATATAATTCCTTCAAAATTAGATTGGAGCAAATGGAAAGTAATGACTTTATGAGAAATCAAGATACTATAAAACAGATCCAAACAAATGAAAAAATAGAAGGCAATGTGAAATATATCACTGGAAAAAAACACTAACCTGGAAAATAGATCTAGAAGAGAAAATTTAAAAATTATTGGACTGCCTGAAAGTCAAGATCAAAAAAAGAACCTAGAAATCATCCTTCGAGAAATTCTCCAGGAAAATTGCCCTGATATTCTAGAACCAGAGGACAAAGTAGACGTTGAAAGAATTTACTGATCACTTCTTGAAAAAGATCCCAAAAAGAAAACTCCTAGGAATATTATAGCCAAATTCCAGAGTTCCTAGGTCAATGAGAAAATATTACAAGCTGTCAGGAAGAAACAATTTGAGAATTGTGGAAACACAATCAGGATAACACAATGCCTAGCAGCTTCTACATTAAGGAATCAAAGGGCTTGGAATATGATATTCCATAGGTCAAAGGAGCTAGTACTAAAGCCAAGAATTGCCTACCAAGCAACACTGAGTATAATACTTCAGGGAAAAATATGACTATTCAATGAAATAGACAACTTTCAAACATTCTTGGTGAAAAAACAGAGCTGAACAGGAAATTTGACTTTCAAATACAAGAAGCAAGAGAAACATGAGATGGTTAACAGGGAAGTCATAAAGAACTTATTAAAGTTTAATTATTTACATTCTTACATGGAAAATGATAATTGTAACTCCTGAGACTTTTCTCAGTATGAGGATAGTTGAAGGGAATATATAATGTATGTGTGTATACACATATATACATATGTACAAGAGGGTATATTTGTGTTTTAATACATATGTGAATGTGTGTACATGTATACATAGACAGAGAGTGCAGGATGATTTGAATATGAAGGATGGCATCTAAAAAATAAAATTAAGAGGTGAGAGAGGAATATATTGGGGGAGAAAGGGAGAGATGGAATAGGGTAAATTTTCTCACATAAAAGATGCAAAAGAAAACTGCTACAATGGAAAGGAAGAGCAAAAAGGTGAAAGGGAATGGGTCAACCTTACTCTTATTGAATTTGGCTTAAGGAATAACATACACACTCAATTAGGTATCTTATCCTATGGGAAAGTAGGGGGGAAGGGGATAAGAGAGAGGGATAATAGAAGGGACAGAAGATTGGGGGGAGAGTAGTTAGAAGCACACACTTTTGAAAAGGTACAAGGTCAAAGTAGAAAATAGAATAAGTGGGAGGCAGGATAGGATGGAGGGAAATATAGTTAGTCTTTCTCAATGTAACTGCTATGGAAATGTTTTACATCAGTACACATGTACAATCTATATTGAATTGCTTGTCTTCCTAGTGGGGGTGGGTGAGGAGGGAAGAAGGGACAGGATCTGGACATCAAAGTTTTAAAAACTAACATTAAAAGAGTTTCTTCGTTTGTTTGTTACATGCAACTAGGGAATAAGTTATATAGGCACTGTGGTATTGAAATCCATCTTGCCCTAGTAGAGGTGAGAGAGAAACATATTGGGAGAAGGAGAAAAGGGGAGGTAGAATAGGGTAAGGTGGGGGAGAATATAAGAGAGAACAGATTGGGAGAAGGAGTATTCAGTAGGGGTCAGGGAAATATAGGCAGAAAATTTGTAAATCAAAATCTTGTGGAAATGAATGTTGAAAACTAAAAATAAATAAATAATATATAGAAATAAAAAAATAATAGTAAGCACTTAATAAATTCTGGTTATGCAGCTCACCAACTGGAAGGAGAGGAACTGAAATCTAAGCCTGGGCTTTCTGTTCACTATCTGTGTCACCTTAGACAAATCATAGGACCTCTGGGGACTGTCTCTGAGGCTAATTTCTTCTAAAAAATAGAAAATAGAAGGATTAAATGACTTCTGAAATCTCTTCCAGCTCAAAATCTGTGAGAATAGGAGCATGAAAATTGAGGCCAGTGTGTCCTTTGAATCCTGACTTTATTAAGTCACCTACATGACTTTAGTCAAGTCTGATCCTCTCTGGGCTATGATTTGCTCGTATGCCAGATGATGGGGCTTGATATATTGGCCTTGAAGCTTTTCTCTATCTCAATGAGCATATTTCTAAGTTTATCAACGATTAAAAATATCTTGTTATTAAGTTGAACACTACTCATACGTCTTAGGAAATCAAAGATGCAGGTTTCATCTCAAATGAATTTTTATCTTGAGGAGAACTCAACTTTAAAAGCGAGAAAATAGGCAAACAAAATGAGCAAAAAGCAGAAAAGAACACTGAACACAGGAAATTATTATGGTGAAATAAATTCAGAAGAGGACAACAATGTCAGTATACCTACATCTGAAATCTCAAAGGGGAATGTGAATTGGAAGAGCTCAAGAAGGAGCTTAAAAGTTAAATAAGAGAGGTAGAAGAACAATTGGGAAAAGAAATGAGAGGTATGCAAGAGAGAGTCAATTGCTCAAAAAAGGAAGGACAAAAATTAACTGAAGAAAATAATTCCTTAAAAACACATTTGGCTGAATGAAAAATGAGGTACAAAAGTGAACTAAAGAGAAGAACTTCTTAAAAAGTAGAATTGGTCAAGTAAAAAAGAAAAAACAAAAGCTGACTGAAGAAAACAATTTCTTTAAAATTACAATTGTGCAAGTGGAAGTTAATGAGTCTATGAGATATCAAGAATCAGTCAAACAAAACCAAAAGAATGAAAAAAAATAGAAGAAAATGTAAAATACTTCATTGGCAAAACAATTGAAGTGGAAAATAGATCCAGTAGAGATAGCTTAAGAATTATTGATCTACTTCAAAATCATAATGTAAAAAGAGCATGGGCGGCATCTTTCAAGAAATCATCAAGGAAATCTACCCTGAGGTCCTAGAACCAAAGGATAAAATAGTCATTGAAAGAATTCACTGATTACCTCCTATAATAGATCTCAAATTGAAAATGCCAAGGAATATTGTAGAAAAGTTCCAGAATTATCAGGTCAAGGATAAAATACTGAAAGCAGTCAGAAGGAAACAATTTAAATATCACAGAATCACAGTCAGAATCATATAGGACTTAGCAGTTTCTATATTAAGGGATCAGAGGGCTTGGAATATGATATTCGGTAACACAAAGGATCTTTGATTACAACCAAGAATCAACTACTCAATAAAACTGAGCATAATTTTCCAGGGGAGGAGATGGATATTCAATGAAATACAGGTCTTCCAAAACTTTCTGATGAAAATATCAAAGCTCGATAGAAAATTTAATCTTCAAATACAAGACTCAAGAGAAGCATTTAAACATAAACAGAAAAGAAAAAAATATTAAGGATAAACCATTTACATCCATACATAAAAAGATGATATCTTTAACTCTTGAGAACTGTATCATTGTTACAAGATTTAGATGGAGCATACATAGAGAGTATGAGTATAAGTTGACTTTTATGTTGTTGTGGGCCAAGACTTTCAGGGTCCTTGGCCACATTAGCTCCCCAGTTCTACAAAGGTCATTAGGCAGATATGCAAGGAAAGTATAATCTTGTTGGGTGAATGCTCTCATTGGTTTCATGAACATCTAAAGAAAGTACTGAGTTAATTTGCAAGTCTTGATTGTAACACCCTGTTTGTGCCTCTGGACATGGTCCTAGGATGAAGAGCTTAAGGAGTGATTGTCTTTGGGTTGGGATAGAGAAAGAC
>JAQQSW010012189.1:0-12581 GCA_028646575.1 Pseudocheirus occidentalis | reverse complement strand
CTTGGAAGTGGTATCTGAAAAAAAGGGGAACTTGGATGAAGTCACCATAGATACGGTTAGAAGAAAGGCCTTGCAAGAAGAGATTGATAGAGAATCTGGGAAAACTGAAGCTCTTGAAACCAGAGTGGGAGAGCCTACACAGTTTGGCCAATGGGATACAGCTACTTTTGAAAATTCGAACCAAAAGATGAAATTTCTCAGACTTATGGGAGGCTTTAAGAATTCTTCCCCATCTCTCAGCAGTTCCCCAGGCACCCTCGGGAAACCAAACATGGCTCTGAATAAGCAGGCCGCTGACGCCTTACAGCAAAATCTGCAAGTGGAGTTTGACAGAGCATGGAAGCATCAGCGTGGAGTTGGACTTGGCTATTCAGCTTCTCCAAACAAAACCAAATTATTTTATATAGACAGAAATGCGTCCAGATCTACAAAATTTAATGATTAATGATGTCTTGTTCTCTCTTCCTCCCCAAATCACCCAAGTTGTTTTTAGACTTTCTATTACACAAATTAAAGGTTGAGCTGCTTTTTTCAAAAAAAAAAAAAAAAGATAAGACTTCAAAGCATCTTAAGTTTGCATATGTGTAATCATTGTCCTGAGTCTGTTGTACCTTGAAATCAACACAGGATGGAAAATCTATGAAGGGACTTGTCTTTTTAGGTAGCTGAAATTTTGGAGGTAAAAGGCTTTGAAGTAAGGGTCTCAAACAAAAGTCCTTTTAAGTATAACTCCAGGGGGTCTTTAGGGAGTTGGCTTTATGCAAAGCTGCTAGGCCATCACCAAAAGGCCCTAATTAGAGTACATTGTCTAGATCTTCATCTGAGTCCTAGAAATATAGCTTGCCACAATGATCTTTTTTTTTCTTTTTAGAGGGAGGAAGCCAGCGCACTTGCCCAAAGTCACACGGCTAATATGTGTTAAGTGTCTGAGGCTGGATTTGAACTCAGGTCCTCCTGACTTGAGGGCCAGTACTCTATTCACTGTGCCTCCTAGCTGCCCCGCACGATCATCTCATATCAAGAATGTTTAGAGGTAATAGGATAATTAGCCATGAGAACATAACATCTGTCTTTGTATTTGATGGCGTGTTGTGTGGAAAACGGATTAGACTTCTAACAGGTAGTGGGTTCCCCTCATTGGAGGCCTTATAAGATGACCGTCTGTCAAGTGCATTGTAGAAGGAATCATTTTTCTACTATGGATTAGAATAGATGGACATCAGGGTCCATTCTTACTATGAAATTGTGTGATTCTGTGAAAAGTTGTGAAGAAGGAGAGAGGATGCAGATGCAAAAAAGGCCATTGATTTAGCGGGTAAGAGGAGTGGGAAGTTAAAATGCAGTGGATTGAAAAGCGAGGGAGTGGTGAGGAAGCAGAGACCGAGACACAGTTCCTTCTGAGAGCGTGATAGGGAAAGGAAGGAGATATATAGGGCGATAGGTTAAAGTGGCGGCCAGATCACACGCAGTTGTATATTTTTTTAGAGGTAGAATTAAGAATGTTTGTAGATAGCAGAAAGAGAGGCAAGGGAGAGATTGAAGGTGTGTGTGTGTGTGTGTGTGTGTGTGTGTGTGTGTGTGTGTGTGTGTGAATGATGTGGATACGAAGGTGCCCTAAAGAGTGAGTTGCCTTTTCCCTGGTTTATCCTCTAAACAAGGCACCCTAAAGTACAGAAGTGCCCTAAGGGTTGTGTTGCTCATTCCCTGGTGTCTTAAAGTCTCTTCCCTTATCCTGAAATGCCATAAAACTTCCCCCTTGTCCTGGACCATGGAATTCCTTTTTTCTCTGCCATCCTGGGTCATAAAATTTCCCTTGTCTCCCTTATCTTGTGTCATCCATCTTCCTCATCCTGTCCCTAAATCTCTAACCCCCATTAGAAACCCTAAAATTACATCATCATTCTACAGACTGTGTAGCTTTCTGTGTATGTGTCTGGTCCTTTTCCTATACTATTGCCTTTGTTTAGCTCCTTGCTAAGTCTCAGGCCTGAATGCTTTCACATTAATATAGCTCCCATTGCCTAAAGAGAAGGTCTGATTGAATTCTTTCAAAACCTGAACCAGCTCTCCCAACTCTGACCTCAACACGTGTATGACAGAGATGGAGAAAATTTTCAATTACTCTGTCCCACAAAATTCAGTGTCCTTGGGAACAAGTCCCAGGTTGTAAAGCACACATCTAGGGAACATATATGGCCAGGGCAATTCACAACTCTGGAACAACTTTGTTACGCTCTTTCTGTCTTGGGAACTGTCCATAAAAGTTCCCCGATGACCATAGCTTCTGTGATGAATAGATGCTTCCCTTGTTAAGCTGAACTGATCCATACTGTGTTTGACTAATACCTCACTGGGCAGAGCATCTCAGCTGGGGATACTTCTCTGACTCTCTTCCTTCAAACTGGTCTTCTGTTCAGCTATGTTTACTCCTTATCAGAAATGCACTACCAAAAAAGAAAGAAAGCAACTTATAGTACCTATCATTTCTACCTTAGGGCTTAGCTGATACCCTTAACTAAAGTAGTATTGTGTTCTTTTAAGAATTGACAATGATCTTTAGTCTACAGTTGGTGAAAGACTCTACGTTTCTCCTCTTTTTTAGGGCTCTTCTCTGCCTTTCAGCAACAACAGGTGAAAATACAGAGAAGTTAGCTTCTGTCTACTCAGAATCAAACCGTAACAGAAAGCAGACAATATTTTCTTTTTCTTATTTTTCTGAGCAGCAAATCATAATAGAAAGCAGCGAATATTCTCTCTGTTCCTTCTTGTTCTTCTCAGAAGCAAGTGTCAATAGACAGCACTATAACCTTGGATTTGCCAACCAATTTTCTTGCAACCAGTGATGCTGAAGAGAGAATTATGGTTTTCCATTCCAAAATCTGCTCATTCACCCCTCTTCAAATCTTTCTTGCTTAAACAGCTGGGTCTTTCTATGAATGACTTTACCTTAGTAGCCAAATGATCATCTTCTTTCTATAATTAGGTAAATTACATTTATCCCATAATCACAGAATAATTCTAGTGTCCCTATTTCCCTAGTCATTAATCTAAAAGTTCTCTAATTCTTAATTATTCATATGCAAATACCAAGGCATATTATGCTTTCCATTTTTCTACAGCTTGTCATGGGGCAGCTAGGTGGCACAGTGGATAGGGCCTGGAGTTAGGAAGACTCATCTTCCATAGTTCAAATCTGGCCTTAGACACTTACTAGCTGTGTGACCCTGGGCAAGTCACTTAACCCTATTTGCCAAAGTTTCCTAATCTGTAAAATGAGCTGGAGAAAGAAATGGCAAATCACTCTAGTATCTTTGCTAGGGAGACTCCAAATGGGGTCATGAAGAATTGGAAACATAAGTGACCGTGCCTGAACAACAGCAGCTTGTCAATTCAAATGAGCAGCTGTTGTCTCTGAATGTAATTCTGAGTCAGGCTTGACTCAGTACTACTCCTCTTAGAAGTCTAAGGCAGACCTATGCCCCATACAAATGAATTGTCAAGTCAGGTTGAACCTGGCAAATGCTTTTCTGAGAAGCAGACAAGTGCCACCCTTTTGATATCTTAAAAATCTCAGGTGATGAGTTCCCTGTGTTCCATGTCAGTCTCTTGAGACAACTCCTTCCTTATTAGAATTGCTTCCTTTTGTGACTTCAGAATTTAATTCCTGAAAATTTCTCAGCTCTTCTGTTTGATTTTAATTCATAGAATTTAATTCATAGAATCCTGTTCTGAAGCCTTTGGAATCAGCTTTCCAATTGGCTTTCCCAAATCTAGGATGCAGGTCACACTCTGCCCAGATTTTCTCTTCATCCATATCCCATAGAAGTGAGAGATTGCTTCCCTCCCAGATTCCCAGTATTTCCACCTCCAGAAACCAGTTCCTTCCTGTTTGCAAAAATAATATCCTGAATAGAATTTCCTTTTACTTACCTCTACCTTTGATGGATGAAAATATCATTAATACATATCAAGAAATTATGACTTATGGGATTGTGGAACTGAATGTTGTAAACTAAAAGTAAGTAAATAAATTTAAGAAAAAAAGAAATAATGAACTGTTCTACTTTGGGTAAAAATTGGACTCCAACAGGTGTCTGGATAATTGAAGTCTCTTGTTGCTATTTCATTTCTCTGTCCTGAGTTTGTGATCTATTTCCTAAATTCATCCATCTTTGCTTTTTCTCCAGGTGGCCTGTAGTATACTCTGATAAGAAAACTGCTTCTGTTTCTTTATCCACTGATCTTCACCCAAATGCTCATAGATAGAGTGCATATCTGAAAAGCTGTCACTCACCTTTCATACTAGACCAAATATAAATTTCTCCTCACACATCCATGCAGAAGGACTGGTATAAATTTAAGATTTGAATGTAAGAAGTATGTGTTTTACCCATGCAGGCTATGTGTCCACATGTGTCTGTCTAGATGTAGTTCACAGAGGCAAAAGCAGATACCTCATAATTGCCTCTCTCTACCTTTTCCCAAGGGAATTAAATTACTTCAGGAGAAGCAATAGCAGATTGGGTCCAAAGGTTGGCCAGTTTACTTTTCTCAAAAAGAGGAGGATACTGACTAGGATTATAGCTATCTACTCCTTTAAATATTGTTAGTCTAGGGGAAATAATTTTTAGTTTCAAGCTGAGCTCCTGATTGTCATCCCTTAATGAGAAAGGAGTTTCCCCAGCTTTATATCCAAGGATCTACTGTCTTCCCACTAGATGCCAGTTCTACAATGAATACATGTAGGGAAGAGCAAATAAACTCATATATCCAAGTCAATAGCAAAATAGAAATCAGAGAAGATATACATATGAGACTATATAGGGCAATAAAGAGTGAGTAAGTTCTCAATTCAGTCAAGAGAGTCTCATATCTTACCCAAGGGAAAATTCTTTGAAGTCTCAAGTGAAGTCACCTGGGGATAAGAACATGGTTGAGATCCTGACTCCTCTACATACTAGCTTGTTCCCAGAGACTTTCTCTCCCTTTAGGGATCGAAAGAGAATCTGGAAGTATGGGTATTCTGTCTTGCAGCTAGAAACCAGAATACCAGGATCTCTCTTCCCTCAAGCTCTCATCAACTTCACGTCTCACATGGGTGTGGAACAGTTCATAATTAGTCTCCATCAATGAGGAGAGAGACCCATATAAGTTGGTGTTAATATATGAGTTACATGAATTTTGTATCTGATTTCATCAATCCTTGTTGGGGTCCTATAAATACTGAAGGCAGAGAAAACAGAAAGGAAGCATCCAGTCCATGTGAGGGAATCAGGCTCCTTTTTGCTTCTAATAAGAAAGGCTCTAAGTCTTACCTTTGAATTGTTTTGAAATCTGAGAATTTTGAGAATTTGTGTCCCAGCTGTTAGTGCTCTCACCACTAGGAATCAACAACATATCAAAAAAAGACAGAGACCATCTGTAGATGTCTGGAGGAACATGCCCCAGCTAGAAGAATTAAAGGACTCTTTTTTAATAGCTATGTTTTTCCCTATTTGAAATGAACAACCAACCAAGTGAACTTCACGAGGTCAACCAATAAATTTGGCTCCAGACATAAATGTTTGCATTAGTTGCCTTTCATTCTTTGGTACAAAGGCACATATTTAAAGAGCAGATGGTAGGAAAAAACACCTAATATACCTAGAACCTAGAATTTAGGAGTCAATAGATGGAATGCTGATATCTAGAAGTCTAGTTTGACTGTAATGTTGAATATGTAAAGAGGAAGAATGTGAAATAAATCTGAAAAGTAGGTTGGACTTAGACTGTGTCAAGCCTTAAATACCAGGATGAGATGTTTATATTTTATCCTTGAAGCAATAGATAGCCACAGTAGAAATATGAATAGAGGAGTGACGTTATGAAAGATTATTTTAGTAGCTGTGTGTAGAACTGATTGAAGAAGAGAAAGAGGGAGACAGACAGACAGGAAGCAAGGAGACCAAATAGAAATCTAGGTGCATGGTTTTAAAGGCCTGAACTAGCCTGGTAACCTTGTGAGAGAATGGGACAGAAATGAGAGAAGAACAGAACTCCAGAGAAGTCAAGGAAGATGAGAAGTGACAAAAGGCCACGGGATATGTCTTATTTTAATTATTTTAAAATAAGCTTTATTGAGTCCTTTTTCTTTTTCACTGCCCAGTCATAACTAGGTGTGAGCCCAGTCATATCCCTCCCTGCTTTACCCATTTACCCAGAACTGAACCCGCTTTTATAATAAAGAAAAATTGGTAACCAAAATAGCAGCTACAGCAACCACATATGAAAATAGGTGCACCATTTTGTCATCATACCTCTTTATCTCCCTGACAAGAGGAGGGATGTATGTTTCGTTATTTGTCGTCTGGAACTATTATTGACTTTTCAGTTACTCAAAGTTTGATTTCATTTGAATGACTTTTTCATTGACATTCCGGTAGTCACACATATGGTTCTTGAGTTCTGTTTATGTCACCCTCCTCGCTTCTCTGAATTCTTCTTTGTCATCACTTCTCATTCACAACAGCATTTTATTTCAGTCACATACCACATCTTGTTTAGACATTCCCTAAATGGGCAGCTCCGTCACCCCTTTTTTTTGCTGTTTTTTGCTGCCATAGAGAGAAAAGCACGTAATTATTTAAGTATTATGGCATGGAGTGGGCCTTTGGGTTTGTCTTTGACTTCTTTGGAGTATATGCCTGAGACTGCAATTCTTGGGTCAAAGGATGGTGATTTAGTCACTTTTGAGTAATTTCAAGATGATTCACTTGCCTTCCCAATAGTGCACTAGGATTTTCTACAAACCCTTTCAGTATTGACTTTGCATGTTTAAAAAATCTTTTTCAATTTGCATGGCATGAGGAGGTTTGCGATTCCCTATCCTCCCCATCAGCTGAGCTGATAGAATCACAGATGTAATTATAAATGATGGGCTCTAATGTATGATTAAGATGTTTCTATGTTTAGGAGATGCAAACATCTTTGGGTTAAAGAGGAAACTTGTTCTTTGGCTCAGCAAACAAGCCAGACAGACCATTGGGGGTTTGAATAGCTGGAGGGCTTTCAACAGTAGCAGTTCAGGATTTAAAGAATCCCAAGGTTAGCATCTTTTGTGGAGGTAAATCCCTTCATCTGTACTAGAAAACAATGAGGTGGGGGAGGGGACTTTCCATCCCCCATTGGCCGTGTCATCAGAGCTACTGAACCAGTAAGAGACAGTGAATGTATCCACCACGACCAGAGACTCCTGCCCGACAGTCTAGGATGTATAGAGAGTTACCTAAGCCTAAGGCTGGAAGATGATTGAAGGAGCGTGATGCATGTTGGGTAAGGAAATGTTCACTATGGACTCAGTGAAATGATTTCTAGGCTATACGGTGCCAAGAGCTGAGTTACCCTTTGCCGCAGATGTTCAACACAAGGGGCTTATTATTTTTGTACCCTCTGTTTGAGCCTATTCTTCCCATGTATCTTCTGTGTATATTTGTCTAAGAGAGCCAAAGTTTGGTGGGGAATATTTCATACCAATTGTTCTTATTGAGTTATTAATTATCTGTCATTGATTATCTTTGCTAAAAACTAATTAGATCTCCTGACTGACTGTTAATGGGAAGCACACTGGTGGGATTCATGAACTATTTTGGTAGGAGTACTCATTCAAAGAGTTAGCGCTAGAGCCCAAAGTGGACTCCACCCCATGGCGGACCCAACTGCCAGTGTGAATGCAAGTGAGGGGGGAAGGGAGTAGCCTGGAGGAAGTATTAGTCATGCTGTTAATGATTCAGAACGGGCTTTTATATAGTTACTAGTAGTCTGCAATTCTTTTGAAAAGCTTTCAGATCATTTTGCTACTTACCTAGGATTTAGCAGTTATGAGGTCACTGATAATCTTTTAGAAAGCAGTTGTAATAGAGTAATAGGGTCGGAAGTCAGATTACAAAGTTTGGAGAAGTGGGTTGTTGGCTGTTGACCAAAATGATATCCCTATGTTAGAGTCAAGTTACTATGCGTCCCACTGTCTCGGATGAGACCGCTATGAGCTCAGGAATGCTTTACCACAGGTCAGACATAGATAGTCCATGTGAATATTTAGAGTGGATTCTCTAAGTTTGTGGATCTTGAGTTTCTTTTGAGTTATATCAATTCTGCTTTGCTCATAGAGCACGGCACCTTCTCTGATGAGGGCACACCATGCTAGGTGATCCTATGCCGGTATCTCCCATGTCAAACAATCAATTCTATTGTTTTTTGGAGGGAGGAAGGTAGGGCAATTGGGGTTAAGCGACTTGCCCAAGGTCACACGGCTAGTAAGTGTTAAGTGTCTGAGGCTGGATTTGAACTCAGGTCCTCCTGACTCCAGGGGCAGTGCTCTGTGCAGTTTGCCACCTAGCTACCACCAATTCTAAAATTCTTAAGAGAGATCTTGAGAATTTGTGGTGGGGAAATGGTGACTGTCAGTAAAGATGATTCTTTCTAGGAGTTTGAATCTAAAGGGGGAAGGGTAAAGGATGATACCTATAAGATTTAGTATGGTCAAGAGAAGGCTTTACTTTGGCCACATTCTAGAATAAATCATTAAAGGGATGGCTGGTCCCATCAAGATTAGATCATACCAACCACATCATGTTTTTCTTACACTATTCCCAGACTGGCGCTTTGGATGTAGTTCACCTAGATTTTAGAAAACCATTTGATAAAATCTTTCTTGTTGTCCCACTTAACAAGATGGAGAGATTTGAGCTACAAGGTGTGCATTGGGGTGATTTAAGACTGCTTGAATGTTGTTTTGCTTTTTTTTTTTTTTGCTTGAGTGTTTACAACCAAAGAGTAGATGGTAACAGCTCAGTGTCCACCAGGAGGGAGTCTTTAATGAAGAGCCACGGGGGTCTGGCCTTGGCTGTCTTCCCTTTATCAATGACACAAAGCCCAGGCAAGAGAAAGATTGCTAATGGAGAGCAGGGTCAAATTCCACATTCCCAAATTGGAACCCATTGTCTTCCCTACTAAGTCTGTCTATCCCCAGTACTTTATTTCTGTTTCTGTTGAAGATACCATTATCTTTTCAGTCACTAAGATTACAACCTCAGAATTATCCTTAACTCTTCTCGTTTTCTCAACCTTCATATGCAATCAGTTACCCAAGTCTTTTTTTTTTTTCTTTTTTGCTTTTTGGAGGGGAGAAGGCAGGGCAATTAGGGTTAAGTGACTTCCCCAAGGTCACACTGCGCCACCTAGCTGCCCCCAAACCCTTCTTTTTATCAGTGAGGAAGCAGGCCAGGAGATACCTCGAAGGGTATGGAGGCAGTAATCATCAGAAATAGAATCTGAATCTAGGCCTTTGACTCAGGTATAGCAATCTTTCTATAATACTGCTGTTGTTGAGTCATTTCAGTAATATCTGACTTTTTGTGACCCCATCTGGGGTTTTCTTGGCAAAGATACTGGAGTAGTTTGCCATTTCCTTTTCCAGCTCATTTTACAGATGAGCAAACTGAGGCAAACACGGCTAAGTGACTTGTCCAGAGTCACACAACTAGTAAGTGTCTGAGTCCAGAGTTGAGCCCAGGTCTTCCTGACTCCAGGGCTGGCACTCTATCCACTGTGCCACCTAGCTTCCGCAGCATACTGTGCTTTAAAATGCCAACTCATCTTGCTATTGAAAGTCCTTTATGATCGAGCTTCAGCCCGCCTTCCCAGGATTGTTTCATATTTTGCCCCTTCATGCTCTCTATATTCCATCCAGGCTGTTTTCACCTCTGTACCTTTATTCAAGCTGTTTCCCTTACCTGGAATTAACTCCTTCGTTATGTCTGTATCTTAGAATCCCTACAGCTCTGTCCAATATCTGCTTATGTATTACCTTCTTTGGAAAATTTTTCATGGATGTCTATTATGATTGCTCTGTCTCATTCAATTTATTGTGTATGTACTTATCTCTGTTTTATTTTCCCTCATTAGAATATAAGCCTCTAGTGGACAGGAATCATCTTTCATTTTATTTTTGTTCAGGGAGACTTAGTTTTTTTTACTAGCCAAAGTAAAGAATCAAAGCAATCCTATTTGCTGACAGACAGACATAATTACGGCACATGATAAGTACTTACTAAATGTTTGTTGAGTGATTTCATGAATGTAAGTACTCCCTTCTATTATGTATGAAAATAATAACCCATCTGTTTTTTCATCCTATGAAATTCTTGTCTGCCATACATACAAAAATATTTATAACAGTTCTTTTTCTGGTGGCAAAGAAATGGAAAGCAAGAGGATGCCCATCAAATGGGGAATGGCTAAACGAGCTGTGGTATATGATTGTAATGGAATACTATTGTGCTATGAGAAACGAGGAACGAATGGACTTCATAATAACCTGGAGAGACTTATACATATTGATGCTGAGTGAGGAGAGCAGAACCAGGAAAACTTTGTACACAAATTATAGATGCATCATATCCCTGACGACTTTTGATAGACTGGGCTCCTTGCAGCGATGCAAGCTTAGAAGACAACTCTGAAAGACTCAGGATGGAAAAGGTTATCCACATCCAGAGAAAGAACTACAGAGTCTGAATGCAGACTGAAGCAAACTACATGCTCTCTCTCTCTTTTGTGTTTTGCTTAGTTTCATTCCTTCTTTTTCGTTGTTCTCTCCATTGGTTATAACTCTTCTTTACAATTTGACTAATGTTTAATGCAGAGGTATTTGTAGAACCTATATCAAATAGCATGCTGCCATGGTGGAGGGGAGCAGGGAGGAGAAGGAGGTGGAGAACATTTGGAACTCATGGGATTGTGGAACTGAATGTTGTAAACTAAAAGTAAATAAACACGTTTTAAAAAAATTCTTGTCTTTCATAAATCCTCCACAAGGGATCCATCCAATATGGGTGGGCCTTTCTCTAGACTTCTTGTGTCTATACCAATGGGGTACATGGGCTGTCCTATTCTCAATACATTCTCAATACATGACCAGCTCACCTCGTTTTCCAGTCATACATATTTCTGATGACATCCTTTATGTTATTTTTTGTGCTAAATTCTTTATTCGTAATATGTGGTAGCCTATTAATGGTCACCATGTGTCTCTCCACTACTCTTTGGGTAACCTGTACATTTTATTCTTTGTAGATGTTGGCAGAACTTGACTGGTGGTTGTAAAACACCACTGGAAAAGTATAGGTATTTAAAAGACTGGTCTTTTGTATAAGAAGGTAGGGAGTAGAGGGTGGGATGGGGGTGTTTCCCATAATACTTAAGGCTTTGAGAGCCTTGCACAGTTGTAGAAATTCTCCGGACTGTCTTTTCCAGAAGGACATGCCTGAATTCACAGTGTAGAAACATTACTCATTAAGGATTCTGATTAGGTGAAGGTTTTCTGCAGTATATGCTTGAAATATACATATATATTGTATGCTAAATATGTATTAGCATACATTGCATAGAGTTTTAAGGTACAGGTTGGAATAGTTAGGTGACAGTGGAGACAAGAAATTTTTAAAAATGGCAGCCTGTCTAGATTTTGATGATGATAGGAGGAATTATGGTAAGATAATAAAACAATGAAAAACTTCATTGTTTTTCCCCAGTTCTTGAGAAGTTACCCCTATTTAATCTAAACTACCATGCTGGACTGTAAGCATGCTCTATACTGCAGTTCTTGGAGAAATCAATGCTCATTTGTCCTGGAAAAGATTAAGGAGAGTCTAATCTTCAGCACTGGTGCTGTGGGTGATAAGATCACATTAATTTCCCATTGTGTTGGCAAGATAGAGGCATTAATTGGAGAGCTGGCTAGTACTCGCCTGAAGGTGTGGGAAGAAGATACTAGATTTGGGTACAAATATTGTTTACAGTCTTATTCAATGCTTCTATATCTGTTTTGTTTGGGTTTTTGTTTTTTTTTTTTTTGCTTTTTGGAGGGGGGAAGGCAGGGCAATTGGGGTTAAGTGACTTGCCCAAGGTCACATGGCTAATACGTGTTAAGTGTCTGAGGCTGGATTTGAACTCAGGTCCTCCTGACTCCAAAGCTGGTGCTCTGTTCACTATGTCACCTAACTGCCCCCTCTCTATGTACTTAATTAAATGACGTTTGCTCTGAATTCATGTGTCATCTGGCATTGGATTAGGGGTGGTCTATGAGCTGTGGTTTTGAATAAATGATAACCTAATCCGTACTCTGAACTTGCATTAGAGGTATGTTATGATTGTTTTAGTAAGGACCATTTAAAGCACAGTGAAATTTCCCATTTGTAATCTTGCCTGATGGATTCCTTGTGGGTGGACCTATTTATGATCATTTAAAAAGAATTTAAATGGTATTTTATTATTTTCCCCAATTACTTATCAAGAAAATTTTTAGCATTCCTTTTTACAGGATTCGGAGTTCCTAATTTTTCTCCTTCCCTCCCTTCTGCTCTCCTCTTTTGAAAACGGTAGGCAGTTTGATATAGTCTATACATGTGCAATCATGAAAAACATCATTCCATATCTTTCACAATTGTGGAAGAAGAAAGAGATTGAAAGGAAATAAAACTATGAGAAAGAATAAAGTAAGTGAAAAAAATATGCTTTGATCTTCATTTTGAGACCATCAGATC
>JAQQSW010012188.1:0-12581 GCA_028646575.1 Pseudocheirus occidentalis | reverse complement strand
GGAAAAGGTGCAAGCTCCCGGTGGTGTCTGTCCTTGAGCTTTATTTCTTCTGGCTTTATAAATGAGGAGATTGCCCCAGGTGCTTCCAATCCACTCTCCTCTCAACTCCAGCTGTGATTACTCCCAAGGAGTTAACTGGAAGTAAGGAGCTAAGCCTTTGAGGTGCCAATAAAAGGGGCATGGAAGATCTTCTGATTTCATTAACATTACACCTCTGACCCCAAGGTACCTCAGGCACTAGAACAACTACATCTCTGCTGTCCAATAATAAGGAAGAGAGGAGGAGAGAGAGAGGGAAAGAGGGAAGGAGGAGGAGAAAGAAGAGAGAGAGAGAGAGAAAGAGAGAGAGAGAGGCAGAGACAGAGAGAGAGAGAGAGACAAAGACAGAGAGACAGAGACAGACAGAGAGAAAGAGAGAGAGAGAGAGAGACAAAGACAGAGAGACAGAGACAGACAGAGAGAAAGAGAGAGAGAGACAGAGACAAAGACAGAGAGACAGAGACAGAAAGAGAGAGAGGGAGGGAAGAGAGTGAGACAGAGAGATAGAGACAGAGATGGGGGAGGGAAGAGGGAGAGTGAGACAGAGAGACAGAGACAGAGAGATAGAAAGAGACAGAGATACAGAAAAAGACAGAGACAGAGACAGAGAAAGAGAGAGAGAGGGAAGGAAGGAAGGAGGGAGGAAGGAGGTCCAAGACACTTCTTGGAATGGATCAATGGAGTTCAAGAACCACAGGAAATGACACAGTGGTGGGCCAAAGACCACAAAGTGACTAGATCCAGCCTATGGAACTTTGAAGAGGTCATTCTGAAGGCCATCATAGAATTATTGACTGTCAGGCTTGGAAAAGGTTTCAATGGACATTAAATCCAACCCATCCCTGCCCAATCATCCTAAATACAATATACTCTGACAAATGGTTTTCTGCCATCTGCTTAAAGAACTCCAGTGAAAGGGGCCCACCAGCTCCCAAGTAGGCCATTCCACCAAGATTACATCCTAGGAAGGTTTACCTTATATCAAACCAGAATATGTCTTTCTACCACTCCTATGCATTGCTGACAATTCTGCCCTTGGGGACCAAAAGGTACTATTACTGAGGAATTCGAGGCTGGCAAAATGCTTTTATTTACAATAACTCTTGTGAGATAGTTGTTATTTGTATAATCCTCATTACACAGATAAGTAAACCAAGACTCATAGAGAGGAAGGGATTTGCCCAAGGTCATGTAACTAGAAAGTATTGGAATTTGAACCCAGGTCTTTGAATCCAAGTTCTAGGCCTTTCTGGGAAACTGCTCACAGCCATAGAGAGCCCACAAAGATGCCATTGCTGGGATGTGATCTCTAAGAACACTAACAGAAGGGAGGGATGACATGGACATAACTGGCCTTAAATTTGACACATCACCTTGAAGCTTTGACTCACATTGATATGAACTTATTCTATAGTCTGCCTGGAACCCTCTCTTCTTGCTTGACCCTGGTGCTCTAGAGGCTGACCTTGGGACCTCACTTCTTCCCAGCTCTTGGTTTAGACTCCTTGAGATTTCTTTTGTTTCTGCTTCTGCTACAGACTGGTTCCTTCTCTCTTCCCTGGCCTTCCAGAATCTCAGCTCCCTATTAATGTTTATTATTTTGACTTATGAACCTAATTTCTTGATCTCCACCTTTTCAAGATTCTCCTTTACTGCCTTCCCTTAAGCTCCCAAACTGGGAGGGCCCAATTGGCACCCTGGTATCTACCGTGCTTTCCCACACCCATCTCTACCCAGCTCAGGAACAAGGAAATGCCAACACAGTGCAATTGCCAATCTTTCCAGTATCCAAACTCAACTCAACATCCTCATCTTCACATCTCCAAGCTAAAACCCCTTGCTTGTCATCTTCCTTTCCTGAGGTGAACCAAATACTGCCAGGTGCCACGTCATCTTCACTTGAGAGGGCAGTCTGCCACTGGAAGATCTCTTCCTGATCAGTGAATGTTTTCATGTCTTAGGGATGCCTACATGTTAATAAAAATGAGTTCTCAGAAAAGGAAACTGCAAGTTTTGGGAACTTCAACATTCTTTAACAGAATTTTTTTTCTTTTTTCCACAAGTTTTCATTGGAGGCTGACACATATTTGAGATTTATTTCAATTTTTTTAATTTTATAATCCAACTGAGAATAAACATATTTTAAAAGTCTATTAGTAATGTGTTCAGCATTGCAAGCCAAGTGGTCTTTAGCTAGTAGTCTAGCACTTGGCCAAAATGGAAACAAACATTCCTTGATTGGACATGTCCAACAAGAAATTTTAAATGGGTGGAAAAACATATTCAGACATATTGCAAGGTTAAGGCAGGAGTTCTTAACTTGGCATCTGCAAATCCCCAAAGGGTCCATGGATAGATTTCAAGATTTTAGCTTATTGTTCCAAGGAGGGAAGGAAGGCAAAATTTTGTAACTCAATTTACAAAAAAAAAAGAATATTAAAAATTGTCTTTACATATAATTGGAAAATAATAATTTTAAAAACTCACTGGGGAAATGGAAGCTGTTAATGGAAAAAAAATAACGTGGAAACCCTAGGAAAATTTAATCATTGAATCCTAGTTTTAGTAGAAGTTGGCATTTATGTGGTGCTACATGGTTTGCTAAGTGCTTTACAAACACGATTGTATTTTGTTCTGTCCTCGTAACAACCTTGCAAGGGAGGTGTGATTACCTTCATTTTACAGAAAAAGAAACAGAGGAAGACAGATGTTAATAAATTGTCCCAGGTTACATAGCTACTAACTGGAGGAGGTGGAGTTGGAACTCAGGTCCCTGACTCTCTGTCTGGAACTCCATCTACTATTCCACCTAGTGGTGTGTGTGTGTGTGTGTGTGTGTGTGTGTGTGTGTGTGTGTGTGTGTGTGTGTGTGAGAGAGAGAGAGAGAGAGAGAGAGAGAGAGAGAAAGAGAGAGAGAGAGAGACAGTGTGTGTGTGTGTGAATATGTGTGACAGTGTGTGTGTGAATGTGTGACACTGTGTGTGTGGTGTGTGTGTGTATGTGATAGTGTGTGTGAGTGTGTGTGTGTAAGTGAGGGGGGTGAGAGAGAGAAAGAGACAGAGACAGAGAGAGAAACAGAGGTAAAGAGAGAATATGACAGAGACTCAAGAAGAGGTCCTATGAAGGTTGAGAGACAGAGGAACTCAACAGTCCTTATGCTCAAGATGAGATCAAGAAGACCTGCTTCAAGCCTGCCTTCATCGAACGCTAAAAGCGAGTTATCCCCTCAGATTCCACATCTGTAACCCGGTAATCACAGTACCTACAGTGCTGGCATCACATAGTTTGGGGAAAACTCAAAGGTAGAATCAGAAGTACTTTCAAACCTTGAAGCTTCATGTGTCACAACCATTACTGTAATCATCAATAAAAGGGAATATCATGTCTTGTGACTAAGGGATAGACCAGTTCACTTGAAAGCGAAAGGTTTTCAATGGGGAAGCTAAAGGGTCAAGATTTTTTTTTTACCTTTCAAGCTATGAGAGACCAACCCCAAAGGAGGATAAGTGGAATTGTGTTTGAGTCAATCAAGAAAGACTTTGATTAGACTTGAGAATTAAAGATTGAATGAGCCACAGCAGGGCATTAGGAAAAGGATTGACCATCTCCCCCAGCTGCTTCAGGAATCCTCCAGGCTGCCCAGCAAACGAGTGGATCCAATAATCTCCTAAATCCTCAGCCTTTGTGTAGAAGAGCTTCCTTTTAATCTTTAACCTTGATTCAACCCTTTTATAGACTTAACCATTCAGGGTTTAACTCACCTTTCAGCTCAGTTTAGTTGAAACAGTTTTGCCTAATCGCTACCACTCTCCTAGCTTCTAAAGTGAGTGAATAGAAAGAAGAGACAGCCATGGCAAAGCCAGCCCAACCAAGGCTTGTGAAGGCCTGGCACTGGAGTCTTGGTCTTGAGCCTCTAGGAGCTGAGTGAGGAGCTCAGGTTCTGCCCAATCCCTGGTGGTTGTTCACTCAGACACTGCTGTCACCACTTTGGAGGTTTGTCTCAACGCAGGGATGTCATGTATGACAAAGTCATTAAAGAAGTGCTTACTAACCTGGAATTCAGCATCTAGCAGTTAATAGCTTGTAAACTCAAGCTGCCCTTTCTTAATCAAGGATTTCATTTAACTGGAGCTGCATTTAAAGGGAATGCCATGTGACTGCTCAGCCCTTTTGGTTGCTTTTCGCTAGCTACAGCTCTGCAGCTCTGAGGAAATCTCTTGGGTTTCCCTGCAAGAACGACAGAGCATGAGGAGTTAGTCTCCTCGAGGCACAACCTAGAAGCCCCCACCTGTTCTGCTTCTTTCTAAGTTGAGCCGCACCAGTGGATTTCCTTTGTGTTCTTACGGGAATCGAATAAAGGCAAGGGAGGCTGGTGAAAGTTTAGAATCCCTGCATTATTTATGGGATGAGAAATACCTCTACAATTTATTCTGAGTGACTGCCCTTTCAAGTACTCCCTTTTAGATGAGAAATGCAGGCAGCCAGTATGAGCTGGCCTGTCCAAATGCTGCATTCCACATGAAATTAATTCATTCCCTTAAAGCCATTGGGAATCCAGTGTAAAGCTCTTCTCCTTTGGTGCTCAAATTCAGTACTCCTACCCCTTGCCCCCAAATGGGGATGGACTGAATACAAAGCCCTGGAGAACAGAAGGCCCTGTTCCCACAGTTCAGTGGGAGTGAAGGCAGCACTAAGGTCTGGTGTTTAGACAGTAATTCAAGGTTTGCCCAGCACTTCCCAACAGTATCTCATAGGTAAGAAGAACATTCCAATCCAAGAGCGTGTATCTACATCAGGAATGAGATGTCATGTAAACCCAGGAAGTGCCAGGGATGTTGAGCTCACAGAGAAATGGGAAGAAAGGAGTCAAAGCACAATGTAGTTATAAGGCTGGGCCCACATAGAATTTCCCTTTGTCTGAACAAAGATTCAGGGAAGCCCTGAGTCAAGGACAGGGGGGAATGTCCCTATTCAAGCTCTCCCCATGGGATTGAGGTGAGACTTATGGACCACAAGTTCCTGGACACCTTTTGCTTTGGCTTTGGCTTTTCCCACCCCTCCCTTTTCTGGGCACAGTTCAGAGAACAGTGACTTGGAAGTGGACTAACAGCCCAATATATTAAAATAGTCAGAAAACTGATGGAGCATCAAGAATTGCCTGAAGACCAGAGTAGGGGCAAATGTGTGCTAGCCCCTGTGCTTGGAGAAGTCTCTAGAGAATGAAAATGCCTGAACCCCAAATGTCTAGGGAAGTTCCTGTAACTTCAAAAGGACTACCTCTCCTAAGTACTGGCTCCTCTACCAAGAGAAGGGGAATTGATTAAGCACCATGGCTCTCGAAGGAAGAAGGATCATGGGAGCAGTTCCCAGAATGGGCAGAAATACTAGGATGGAGCTATTGCCACAATATTTAGGACTGCTGTACCCAGACTTCTCAGTACACTATTACATATAGTTATTTGGTAGATTTGTGCAAGAAGAGTCTTTCCTGACCCATAGCCTCAATGGTATTTCCCTTACCAAGGGAACACAAGACACATGGGAGTGACTCTGAGCCTGTTGAAGACAATGTGGGAAAGTGAATGAAAATCACTGGACTGCTAGGTGCTGACAATCTCAGATTCAGTGCCCTTCTAGGAGAAGTCCAAAGGCCAAAGGAGTGTTATTAATATGGAGCATTTTAGGACCTTGGAAGAAAGACAAAACACAGAAAGAAACTGGCATTGGCTATTGGATATTTTTAAATTTTCGCAATGTGGTCTCTTCTTTACTTATGAGTTACTGTTAATAATTTGCATTCTTTATCACACCTTGGAGAATAATTCATCTCTATAGAGCCAGCCCAGATCTTCACATCAAATCAACCTGGACAATTGTGTGGCCATCAACATGGACAATCTTGCCATTATCTTCCATACCATTGCTATTCTACTTCCATTTGCCTGGATCAATACCTTTCCACCCATCCTTGAATCCACATCCCAATCCATAGGGAAGTAAATCCACTCAATTTTGGAACTCCTGCCCAGTGGCTGAGCTGTTGGGATTGGGGTCTGAGTGAATACAAACTTAAAAGGACCATTATCTCTCACCAGCCCCGCCCAGCATGAATCCTATCAAGACATTCTCCTTTCTATCCAAACAATCTTGGCATCTTCCCTGTGTTGCAAGTGTCACCCCCTCTTCCATCTTTCTACCTCTTAATCTAGATAGTACTCAGAATCCAGGAAAGGGCTTGTCAACTGACTGCCCTATGAACCAAACCAATATTTCTGACTCCCCTGGCCTAATTTTCCCAGATCACCACTCCATTTTATGTGTCGTTTCCCTCCATGAGAATATAGACTCCTTAAGATCAAGGACTGTCTCACTTTTTGTATTTGGAGTCTAAATATTTAGAAAAATGTCTGATATATAGCCAGTATTTAATTTTTGTTTATTCATTTTCTATTGAGGAGAAGGAATAGAGGTTATCTATAAGGAGAGAGAATAGAGGCGATATGAAATATGCATTGTAATCTTGAATAATCACATGGGATCTGGGGGACTATTTTGTGCATGTCTATGGATACCTATACATGAACTATAGTAGGGAACATACCAGAGCATACTCTGTGTGACTACAATCAAAAACATATTCGGGGTATGGGCCGAGCGTCAGAAACAGAAGTCAGGACCCAGATAAAGATTTTGATGTGTCCCCCCAGGTGTTTGCGGCCTGAAAAAGCTGGTGCCCTGGGGAATACACTTTAAAGACTCTTGTCTGAGATCCTGACTCCAACCAACCCCCAAACTTGATATCTAAAAAAGACAAGTCTCTTATTAGATTATCGACCCTGTTGGGGTGCCTATATTTGTAACATCCAGTTGCAACTTCAGCTGTAAAGTTATACCTCCTCCAGCCATAAAACCATTAACTCTGCCTCTTCCCTGAGCAGCCCTGCGCTTAGCTGGGATAAACCCTGCTTGTTACAGTAACAAGCCGTACTATGAATCCTTCACCCAACCATCTATAAGCAATTAGAGAAATGTAAAGCTCCCTTGTTCTAGTGGCCAGTTGTACCTATGAATCTTTCTATGCATTTTCAGTAAGATAATTCCTTTCCAATTAGACACATCTTGGATTCCAACATTCATCTTGTCAAACAGGACATTGATGGGTAACAGATTGGGTACCTCTCAGTCAGAACTGACCACTAGTTGACTTAGGTGATGTTTCAAGGCAAAAACCACACCTCCTGGTAGCCCCACATCCCCAGGCTTTTCCCCACTGAATTATGGGCAATACACCTGTGCAGTAGATATGAAAAGTACATGTCCCTTTAAGCACTGACCACTCCTTAATTCCTCCCTAAAACCACCCTTACTCACCTAGTTAGCATAATTGATACCTGATTTATGTTATTATGGTTATATAACCTGCATCCCTAATTCCTGCACTTTTGCATGCTTCCTAAGCCCTCCTACCCGCTGAATAGCATAACAATAACTTTTACAATCATTAAATGGAGTTCATGGTTCTTTCCTGAACTATCCTCTCACCCATGTCTCCACACACACCTGAGGTTGGACCTTGGGTGGACCCGCAACAGGGGTATAGTCTCAAGTTTTAGCTTAGTCCAGAGAATGTTAGACTAGCTCTGGACCATGTTTTATAACAGAATCAAAGAATTTCAGAGCTGAAAGAGAACTCAGAAGCCATCTAGTTTAGGCCCTACTAGGAAAACAGCCCTGACCACTCCATATCCAACAAGTGATAAGCCATCCTCTCTCTCTGCAAACCTACAGTAAAAGGAAGCCTTCCTCTTCCACATTTGGGCCCCTCTAATTGTTAAGTATATTACCCTCCACCCTGACTGGCATTTGCCCTGACTCACTATGACTGAAAACCTGGTCCTCCAGCGTTTTACACAAATCTCTCAGAAACTTCTCCGTTGCCAAGGTGGAATAAATGCACTTCTGCCCAAATAACATGTGGCTTGAATCTTGTGGTCATGGAAACCAGAAAAGCACATGCTTTTATTTGTTTTTTTTAATTCTGCCCTTTGTGGGTGACCATGATAAAAATAATTAAGCCAAAGGATCAGGTGGAAAATTTACTTTGTGTGTGTGACAATAAGAATGTTCTCTTCTGAAACCAGACAGCAAGTGAGGACTGGCCACTGGCCATAGCGAAACCTTGGGTGCCTTTGGGCCATCACTGCTGACCTCTTTTCCTCAGTTGATCATAAATCCCAGAATGTTCAACATGAAAGGGACCTCTCATCATTTTGTTCATCCACCTTATATTACACATGAGGAGTCCCCAAGATCAAGAGAGGAGAATGCCACACAGCTAGTCAGCTGGAGAACCAGCTTTTGAGATTGTTGTTCTAGAGACTTATGGCTCTTTTTATGACAAAGCATTATCCTTTCTTTAGGAAGTAGAACTCAAGGGGAGAAAGACTAGTCACATATGAGGGAGTCATTTCTCCAGGTCCTGAGTTTTGCCTTCCTAGAGGAGAAGCAGAAACACCTTATTCCAGGATGGAAGGCACTTTTTTCTCCAACAGGGAATTTCCGCTTACAAGTTTGGTTTTCATATTTACAGATATTCTCTTTTGGAACTTGTCTAATGAGTAACATACCAAGTCTTTATCAACTTCCAATCAAGCTAATGAGGATGTGTAACTTTTCTCAGTGCATCATGGAATTAACATATTGATATGGAAGGTACCCCCTTGGAAGAGATAAGATATTGAGACCATAACAAGCCTATGTAGTCATTGCAAAAGTCACCTGCTTTAGCACCAAAGTGGATGAAAGTTAGAGTAGCATATGAATGTATTTGCATATCATTTTTTTTTCAGAAAGAAACCTCAGAAAAGTCCTGATACTAAAATACTTCATAAATTAAGGAAGAATTCAGTCATTATTGGGACATAATAGTCATTGATTAGAGATGGGTCTATAAACCTCACTAGCTGGAAGACTCATGCATTCATCCTCATGAGTTGCCTTCCCCTAAGAGGCTAGAGCCCAGAGGTGGGGAACCTGTGACCTCAAGGGCCCTGAGTCTGCATTGGAAGGGCAGTCTTGCAACAAGGGCAACCTGTGACTAACAATATCTCTGATGAGCCATTCTCCAACCTTTCCAGAATTGTCTCGAGAGAAGGAATCTACCTCCACTGGGAGCCTGTCTTATAAGGAGGTCTGTCCTCGCTAGAACCCCTGGTCCAGGCAAATAAGCCATGTGACAGAAGTTGCGATGAGTCTGAGCATCCTATCCTCACCACATTAGTTTTTTTCTGGCTTCAGGATTTCATATCTTCAGCTGAACCTCATATAATATGAACTTGAGACCCTTCAATGTCTAACTTACACATCTATAGACAATCTTCAGTTTATCAGAGTCCTTCCTAAGATATGGCACTTAAACACAAAAACAATCCCCCAGATGTGGTCTAAGAAGAGGACCCTAAAAATCTGACTCTCAATTGTCCAGCTAAACATAGTAAGACAACTCAGTTTCCCCATCATCTACATCCTTATACCACTTATAGAAGGACAGACCTGAACTAAGGGAGCATTATATAAAGAAAAGAGCACTGGCTCTGTAGGCAAAGGATCTGGGTTTAAATCTTGTATCTAGTATCTTCCAGTGGTATGACCTTGAATTATATGATCCCTGAGATACCTCATGGTTCTCTATTTCAATCGTAATTTCCTATGAACACCATAAGAATATGGTGTAATACCAATAAGTAAGAAAACAGAGTTGTGACCACATAACAGGTTTGAGAGTTTAATATACAAAAAGAAAATGTTGCCAGTGGAAAGACCATTAGACTCAGAGACAGAAAGACCTAGGCTCAACTCTTGCTTCTGATATATACTGGCTGAGTGACCCCACCAGATCCCTTACCCTCTCAGACAACCCACAAAAACTCTAGAGGAGACAAATGGTCTCCCTTAGTGGGAGGATTTTCCTCAATGGGAAATACTCATCACCAGTGAAATAACAAGTCCAGTGTTCGATAGATTAGAGATAGATGGAGAGATATATAGATAAATAAATAGATAGATAAATAGATAGATAGATATGGAGGATAGATAGACGATTGATAAATAAAAAGCTTCTTAGTACCATTTTACAATTATGCATTAAGAAGCTGGGTTCTGTGAAAATAGGAATTACTGTGCTTTCTGTTACCCTTAAAACTCCCAGCACAATGCACATAGCATGAATTTAATAAATGTTTGTTAGGTTGACATTCTGGAAGCTTTGGAGACAGGTTCAGTTGTCCATAAGAAATACTCTGTCTTTAAACAAGGGTTTCCTAACCTAGGTTTCATGAACTTTTCTTTTTCTAATATATTTTGAAAACTGTGTCTCAATATAATTGATTTCTTTTTTAATTTTCCATATTACCTGATGCATTTACAAGATGATTCAGAGAAGAGGTCCATCCAAAGTCTTCACCAAAGATGAGCCAAGGGGCCCACAACAAAAAAGGCTGAGAATCCTGGGATAAGATACACTTTAATACCACCAAGAGATTATACACTACCACGTGGAGATTTAAATACAGAGCCAGATCCAATAGACAACTTATGCATGATGAAGGGGGATAACATTTTTCATCTGTTTCAGAAACTGTGGGGGCAGAATCAAGATGGCAGAGTAAAAGCAGGAACTTGCCTGAGATCCCATTCCAACCTTCTCCAATACCTATAAAAAATGACTGTAAAAAAAAATTAGGGCTACAAAACCCACAAAGTGACAGAGAGAAACAAATCTCCTGCTGAAGACAGCATGGCAGGCCAACAGGAAGGTTCTATTGTACCCACCTTGGAGCCACGCACAGTCCAGCATGAGCCACATGGGCTCAGACCCAAGGTGGCCCCAACCAGTGGCACAGACTGGCCAGAGAAGACTTCAGGAGAGAGAATCTCCAGCAGCTGTGGCAGTTTCCAGACTTTTCAACCCATATATATCAAAGAGAAAGTAAAAGGTCAGTGGGGAACCCTGTTGATCCAGGATGAGAGAAGAGCGCAATCCGGCCCCCACTCCTGGTGTGAGAGGTACACAGTAGTGCAGTGGCTGCAGCTGCCACCCCATGGCTGCCTCTGTTCCTGCTCGCCTGAAGATCCCAAGGGGAACAAGTGACCATTCAGAGGGTAATTGCTCTTTCTCTGACCTGCTTGGATCAGGATCAAAGCCTTGGGTGGTAGTCCTCAGGTGAGGAACACCAGTGTGCCAGAACATGTGGTGGCTGTAGAGAGGGCACCCTGCTCATACATCAGACAACAGCTCTGACAACTATAAAAACCCCAGTTATTTGGGGCACAGCTCTCTACACTCTGGAAGTAGAGTTCTACTGTGGCAAAGAGCTCAAAAGGCAAGTAACTGGCTGGTAAGATAAGGTAACAGAGGAAGCACAATCAGACCATAGATTCCTTTTTAGGGACAAAAAAAGATCAAAACATGGAACCAGAAGATGAAAACAAAGTCATAATTCCTGCATCAAAAGCTTCCAAGAAAAATACGAACTGATTACAGTCCATAGAGGACCTCAAGAAGGACTTTGAAAATCAAGTAAGAGAAGTGGAGGAAAAATTGGGAAGAGAAATTAGAATGATGCAAGAAAATCATGAAAAGTGAGTCAACAGCCTGAGTAGAGAAAATAACAACTTAAAAACAGATTAACTCAAATGGCAAAAGAGGCCCAAAAAACCAATGAGGAAAAGAATGCCTTAAAAAACTGAATTGTCCAGATGGAAAAGGAATTTCAAAATGCACTGAAGGGAATGATTCCTTCAAAATTAGATTGGAGCAAATGGAAATTAATGACTTTATGAGAAATCAAGATAGTATAAAACAGATCCAAACAAGTGAAAAAATAGAAGGCAATGCAAAATACCACATTGGAAAAACCACTGACATGGAAAATAGATCCAGGGGACATAATTTAAAAATTATTGGACCGCCTGAAAGCCATGACCAAAAAAAGAACCTAGAAATCATCGTTCAAGAAATTTTCAGGGAAAATGGCCCTGATATTCTAGAACCAGAGGGCAAAATAGAAACAGAAAGAATTCACCTATCGGCTCTTGAAAAAGATCCTAAAAAGAAAATTACTTGTGAACATTATAGCCAAACTCCAGAGTTCCCAGATCAAGGAGAAAATATTACAAGCAGCTGGGAAGAAATAATTTGAGTATTGTGGAAACACAATCAGGATAACACAGATCTAACAGTTTCTACATTAAGAGATTGAAGGGCTTGGAATATGATATTCTGGAGGTGAAAGGAGCTAGTATTAAAACCAAGAATCACAGGGGGGCGGAGCCAAGATGGCAGCATAGAAGCAGCAAAGCACCACAGCTCCCACACAAACACGCTAAAAAACTCATAAAATGGAACGCTAAACAGATTTTCAAGCTCCAAAACTCTCCACAAGACAGAAAGCACATCTGTTGCTACAGGCAGCACAGCAGGCGGGGTTCTTCGCAGCAGTCTGGGACGCGCGGCTGAAACCCCGGCCGGGTCAAGCCCTGGG
>JAQQSW010012187.1:0-12581 GCA_028646575.1 Pseudocheirus occidentalis | reverse complement strand
CTCGACCCTCCTTTAAGCCAGAACCGTGAACACCAATGCTCAGCACAGGGCCTGGTATATAGTAGGCACTTAATAAATGCTTATTGACTGACTGACTGAATCCTATAGCAAAAAATTTTTTGAAATGGAAAACCTCATATTATCTCAGAGTTAGGAGGGGTATGAGAACAGCTAAGGCAAAAAGCCATCCAGGCTCCAGAGGCAACCATTTGCCTGGCATGTTGTAAACTGGCTCCTAACTGGCAGTGTATCTACGTCCCTTTCAATTCTGAAATTCTATGATTGTGATATATTCTTCGACAAGCTCTCTCTTCTCTTTGCTTTCCACAACTTCCAAAAATACAGGACCCATTCATGCTTCTATGCCTTCTACCGGCTGCATCCCATATCCTCTCTCCATTTTTGCAGAGTGAACTCACATTAAAGTCCAACTCAGATATCATCTCCTCAGTGCCTTCATCTCAGTAGCACCCTTCCCATGGCTACAGACCTTCCCTAGTGGTTTCTTTTGTCCTTCTCCTGTAACCCTGTGCACTATAGCACCTGGACTTCTAGCTTCCCCTCCCCAGCCCCAGGAGAGGGCAAGTCTTCTGTATCTCACCCAGAACCTGGCTCAGTGTTCCTCATCCAACAATGTTTGGGTAGGAACCAAACTGTTTTGTTGAATTCTTTAGGGGAAACCTTAAGGCTGTATTTGGAGGATAGAAGGTGGTTTGGTTTGGCTAAAGTCTAGAACAGGGATGGGGAACCTGTGGCCATAAGGCTACATGTGGCCATCTAGGTCCTTTAGTGAGATTGGATTTGTTCTGTAAAATTGGACATCTTAATTTTCAATTTTTTCAAATTTTTGTCAATTCAAAACACTTTCAGATTTTAAATTTCAGATTTTTACAGAACAAATCCAGCTGCACATAAGGACCTAGAAGGCCACATATGACCTGAAGGCCATAGATTCCCCTCCCTTGATCTAGAGCAGTGGTTCTCAACTTTCCTAATGCTGCGACCCTTTAATACAGTTCCTCATGTTATGGTAACCCCCAACCATAAAAATATTTTCATTGCTACTTTATAACTGTAATTTTGCTACTGTTATGAATCATAATGTAAATATCAGATATGCAGGATGTATTTTCATTGTAACAAATCGAACATAACCCACAGGTTGAGAACCCCTGATCTAGAGGAAGCAGAATGAATAACAGCAGGAGGAAAGTCAACTTTGATTCAGATGCTGACAAGGCCAGAAAGCTTCAGTTCAGCCTCCTGTACTTCTATCCATATTGTCTGCAGGGATTTCCTCAGCTTGTCTTCCTGGAAGAAAGGTACCCAGCACAAACCTTTCTGTGCAGCAGCAGAAATAAATAACGAGTGAAAGATTCTCTCCTCCCTATTTCCCTACTTAGCCAAATGTAGAATTCAGTGGGGAGGAGTGAGGGAGGAGAAATAAGAGGAAAGGGCGGGGGCAAAGCAGAGGAAGCAGGTGGTTTGGACTGCCTGTCAGTTCACTTTCTCCATTGACCCCCTCTTATCTCCAGAGGTAATATCCACAGCCAGGCTGGGCAAGTCTGGTCTGAAGACAGAAAACAGCAGTTGTCATGCTGACATCTGATTTCCTCCTTTCCTGGAAATGGGGCAAGAAGAGGGAACATTATCAAAATAGTTTCGGTTTCAGCTGAACAAAAATCTCTCTTTGAAACAAAGTCCAGCCTTTAGGAAGGGAAAGAAGCCTGCTGCACTCTCTACTTACACAGCCATCCCCAGACAGGACAAGGCTGCAAGGTAAGCTGCCTCAGGGGGCAAAGAGGGGAGGAGAGGGGGTCTGGAGGGAAGGCCCCCTAGAAAAAAGCCTGGGGCACAACCATTGAGGTGCCCTAACATAGCCTGAACACTTCCTTGAGTATGGAAAGGTGAGCCAGAGCCTGGGGCTGACATCTCCCTTTCCAACTTCTTGTTCCTCTTCTCATATGTGCCAAGAGATCTAAAAAGACTGGATAGGTGCCCTGCTGGGATTCCCTAGCAGAGCATGTTCTGAGAGAAGACAGGCAGCTTTATTAGTTTCCCCAACTCTAATCTAATCTTGATCCTCAGACTTTAGAGAACTGTTTCCTGAGACTCAGCTATATCCTGTTTCTTCTCCACCCCTGTCACCCATTCTAGCAGGAGGACTGGACTCCCTTTCCTAGAAAGAGAAAGAAAATGGTGGCTATAGCCCTGACCTCTTCCTCAAAACTTGCTTCTTGGAGGCAGCCAGAATTCTACTGCATGCACATGCCTGGCAGTAACATCCAAGAAGACCAGAACCTAAGCTACTGGCCTAGAGGTCCCAGGTTTTTAAGAATTAAGGCCTCTAAAACAGAGTCCAAGATGAAAACTCCCTAAACTAAAATCTATAAGATTTTATATTGCTATAAGACTTGGGTTAGGGCACAGAAGCTTTGTTTTGCCCTAGTTTTGGATACCCTGAACATGTCACTCATTTAGTTTCCTGAGTGAATAATGACCAAGAAATTTCAGTTTCTCTTCAGAGCGTCAGCCTTTATAGTACAGGGATCTCAGTTCCTCAGGGATTTGCCCCAATCTCTGTCTTTACATGTTTCTTTTCCTTGCCAAGGTCCTGAAGTTCTTTCCTTTCTCCTCCCTGTCCCTTGCTCACCCTCTCTCAGCATCATTTTCCCTTTAGCTGGCTCCTTCCAGCTCTCTACAAACGTATTTCAGTCTTGTTGCTCCTCTAAAAAACTCTGCTTGACTCTGAAATACCATTTTAAGCCAAAGGTTCTTAACTCAACATGTTTAAGATAGATTTCAGGGGAGAAATCAGATAGGGAGAAATACATTGTTATTTTTTATTATATTTGGTTTCCTCCATAATTTTAAGCATTTTATTTTATGCATTTAAACATATTATTCTGATAAAGGTCCAAAAGATTCATGAGACTGCCAAAAGTGTCCATGATACACAAAAAGTTAACTTTTACCTTGAACTTTTCACCTCTAAAGGCAGCAAGGAGGCAGAGTGGATAGAATGTTGGGCCTGAAATTAGGAAATCCTGAGTTCAAATCAAACCTCAGATACTTATTGGGTATGTGACATTGGGAAAGTCACCTTACCTCTGCCTTATTTAATTTCCTCAGCTGTCAAATAGGGATGATAAGAGTACCTGCCTCCCAGAGATGCTGTGAGGATCAAATGAGAGTCATTTTAAAGCACTTAGCCCTAACATGGTAAGAGCCACTAAATGTTAGCTACTCTGCCATCCCCTGTAATGTCATTAAATCAGAAGGAGCAGAGAACACACAGAAAGGGGGACGGAGGTTACTGTGGAGTGGTCATCAAGCATTAGAACTGAGAGTCATCAGAGTCAGCAAATTAAATGACTGCTGGTAACGTGGAAGAGGGAAGTTTCACTTTAGAGTGAGGGCGAATGGCAAATGGCAAGGGGTTGAGGAGAGGAAGGTGAAGAAGTGGAGGCGGCAGCTACAGAAAGTTCTTTGCAGATTTGCTGAGGAAGAAGCCATAATTAATGATGCTGCTGCTGCTGATATTAGCAAACATGTATATAGTGAGGATCTGACCACATGACCCCTCTACTCAGTCAGCTTCAGAGGGTGCCTAAGCCATCTAGAATCAAATACAAAATGCTCTGCTTGACATTTAAGACCCTTTATAACCTAGCCCTCTTCGATCTTTCTTGTTTTCTGAAACTTTACTCCCTGCCCTGTACTCTGTCCTCCATGCCTGGAGTGTTCTCCCTTCTCATCTCCCCATCTTGGCTTCTCAGGTTCCAAGTCCCAGAGAAAATTCACTTTTTCCAGAACGATTTTCCCTAAATCCCTCTTCCTCCAACCTAGTACCTTCTCTCTGTCAATTATTTACAATTTATCATGTGTATATGTATATATGTATATATATATATATATATGCATAGATATAGTACACACTTGTTTGCATATTCTCTCTTCTATTACGTTGTGAACTCTGAGGACAGTGGTTTTCTTTTTTTTTTTTTTTTTTTTTTTGGTATTCCTAGTGCTTAGCACAGAGCCTGGCACATAGTAGGTACAAAACACATATTTGTTGACTGACTGACTGACTGTCTGTCTGTTGGCTTATGTTCAAAGCGTTAAACTGATTACTCCATTGCTTCAGGAGCAAGACATCAGAAAGATTAACTAGTTTCTTTCCCCTCTCCTCCCTTGCCCTTCCTAAGAACTATGGTCTCTGCATTTGTGTTGGCTGCCAAGAGTGTGATTCGAGAGCTGAGCAGAGATGGGGAGCTGATCCCTGTGGACAGCCTCAAGAGCTCCACCCACTTCAGTCCTTACTCCCTGGTCCGGAAGAAGACCAGGAGCTCCTTGTTTTGGAGATCGCAATATGTTTGGCTCGATTTGACTCTCAAGGACATTCTGGATCCCAGCTCCCCAGAACCAGGTACAGTCCACTAGGGATGGGGTGGTGAAGGGTGCGAGAAGGAACTGGGGAAGGCTACTGAGATGGACTATGAAAGCAAAATGGTCAGCTGGCTTTACCAGAACACACAGTTTTCCTAGGAGTGATTGTATGGGCACATGCCATCCTGTATCAGTAATGTCCAGAATGTTCTGTCTAACCACCCTAAAAAGAAGGTGTGGTGAATTGGAGAAGCAATGCAGAGCCATGGAACAAGCCAGAGACTTGGGTTTGAGCCCTGGTTCTTCCACTTACTAGATGTGTGCCTGGTCGTAAGTCATTCACCTTCTTGGAGCCTCTGTGTCCTCATCTGTAAAATGGGAATGATAATATTTGTACTCCCCATTTCACAAGCTGGTTCTTCAGAAAGCGTTTTGTACATCCTAAAGTGCTATAGAACTGTGAATTATTGTGACTTGGGAAGTAAAGATAAAGTTGGGGCCTCAGATGCATTTACCTCATCCCATGCTGGCCCCTGCTGCACAATCAGGTTTTGTGCTCACTTTAGCTAAGGATTGGCCTCTCTCTTCACAGAAGTGACCGAGCTTGGACCATTCCACTTTAATGATGAGGTGGATGGGAAGGTATCTGGCAGTGTAGAGGTAACTGCCTCTGTGCAGGGGAAGATATCAGGACAGATCTCAGCATCAAATAAAACCACCCTCGAGGTCAAGACTCTTAAGGTGTCCCCTACCACCTGGAACTGCTTAGAAAAGGAAAGGTGAGAAGAATGGACAAAACAAGAGCTGAGAGCTTTGGTGACTCTTCTTTGGTGATGGGGAAGGTGGAGGAGGGGGTGGAATCAAGGGAAAGTGTTACCTGGGCAACCAGAGAGAAATAGAGAGTCAAAGTTTTCCTTGTGTAGGGTTTGAGTTTACTTAATATCAACATCCACAAATATCCTGTGTTGTCTGAGCCTCAGATAAGACCTATCCCCAACCTCTTGGGGCTCACAGTCTAATGGGGTTTAAAAATAATTCATTTAAACAACAATCCACAATATTACATAAATGTACAAGGAGGGTACAAAGTAAGGAAGGAAGAAGGTTATTCCCAATAGGGGGAGATCTGGGAAGTTTTACTGGAGGAAGGGGTATTTGAGTTTAGCTTTAATTGATGGGTAGGAATTTAATAGGTTAAGAGAGTAAGGGAAAACATTTCAGGAACAGGCAACAACACTATTAAGGAAGGTATGTTCAAGGGGCAGTGTTTTTTAAAAAATGCATTAATATCTTTTAATTTTATTCTTCTTTCACACCTAAATGTCTCTCCCCAGCTTGCAATCCATTCCTTGTGACAAAGAGTACAAAATAAAGGGGGAAAATAGGTCAGCAAAACTAGCCAACATGGTTGCTCAGTCTTGACTGTGTATGTGATGTTCCACATCCTCTTTGCAATAAAGGGAGAAAGGATCATTCTCTCTTTGTCATTATACTAACTCAGTATTGTTTTTGTTCTTTCCATTTACACCATTCTAGCCACTGTGTACATTCATTTCCTGCTTGTGCTTACTTTATTTTGCATTGGTTCATAGAAGCCTTCCCATGTTCCTCTGAATTCTTCCACTTCTTTCTTTATTTTTTCAAAGGGCTTTCTTCATCCCAACCCTCATAGGTAGTCTAAGTCTTCTTATCCTTTTTTTTTTCTTTTTGGAGGGCAATTGAGGTTAAGTGACTTGCCCAAAGTCACATGGCTAGTAAGTATGTAAGTAAGTGTCTGATGCCAAATTTGAACTCAGGTCCTCTTGACTGTAGAACCGGTGCTCTACTCACTGTTCCACCTAGCTGCCCCTATTTACTTTTTTAAAAATTAAAAAAAAATTTATTTTTGCTTTTTGGAGGGTGGAAGGTAGGGCAATTGGGGTTAAATGATTTGCCCAAGGTCACATGGCTAGTTTTTGTGTTAAGTGTCTGAGGTCACATTTGAACTCAGGTCCTCCTGACTCCAGGGCCTGTACTCTATTCACTGTAACACCTACCCACCTCCCAGTTCTTTATTTCTCACACTCATACATTCTGATGCCACACTTTGTTTATGCTTCTACTTTGTTCCCTGTTCTTGGCTACCATAAAAAGTGTTAGTTTGAACATGCCCTTCTGCCTTTAACTTCCATGGGACACACGTGCCTAGCAGTGGCACCTCCAAGTCAAAGATGTGAACATTTTACCCTCATTCCATATTGTTCTCCAGAAAGACTGAACCTTATGGCACCATCTCCAGTTTCTTAGTGTGTGTCTATCTTTCCCTAGCCACTCTAACATTGCTCATATCTGTTTTTGATGACCTTTGCCAATTTTCTGGATGGAAGGTGAAATTTCTGGGTTGTTTTGATTTGCCTTTTGAGGGCAGTTTCAAATAGTCCTGTTTGAATGGAATGGAAAGTTCCTGGAGTTGAATCATGTAAAGTAAGACAGGAAAGGTAAATGGGCATGAGACTGAAGGAAGGTATTGAATGTCAGACAGAGGAGTTTGAACTGTATTTAGCAGGCAGTAGGGAGTCATTGAAGACTTCTGAGCAAAGGAATGACCTGACCAGATTGACAGATAAGGAAGATGAGTCTGGCACCAATATGAAGAACAGAGTAAGGGGGGGAGAGGATGCAGGAGGCAGGATGGCCTACTCGGAGGCAGCTGGTTAGTTCATGAAGGTGGTAATTAGGGTCTGTAAGAGGGTGGAGGCAGTGGGCATTGAGAGGAGGGGACAGATGTAAAAGGTGAGGGAATCAACAGGACCTACTTACTCACTGATTAGATGGGAAATGTGAAAGACAGTGGAGGGCCAGCTATAACTCCTGGGTTGTCAGCACAGGAGACTGTGTGAACAGAGCTGGAGCAGACAGAAAGAGCAAAATCAGAAAAAAGATCTGGTCTACAGATGAATGAGCTTGGTTTGTGACTGGATGAGCTTGAGGAGTCAGTTGTGCATCTGGGTGGAGATGTCCTGTCAGCATCAGAGATTCAATCCAGGACAAAGGCACTGGATTTAGAGAATGGGAAAATAGTTCGTCTCTGAGCCTCAGTTTCTTTATTTAAATCTGGCAAACCAGGGAGGCAGAACCAAAATGGCAGAATAAAGGCAGGGACTCACCCGAGCTCTCCCCCAACACCCCTCCAAATACCTTAAAAAATGACTCTAAACAAATTCTATAGCAACAGAACCCTCAAAAAGGCTGAGTGAAACAAATTTCCAGCCTAAGATCGCCTAGAAGTTAGACAGGAAAGGTCTATTGTACCAGGGTGAGATAGGAGTACAGTCTAGTAGCCCTGGGGGCAAATGCATCACTGGTAGAAGTGGCAGTTTCTAGATTTCTCAGCCCATAGACTCCAAAGACAATGTAAAAGGTCAGCAGGAAAGGTCTGCCAGACTTGGATGAGAAAGGAAAACAGTCCAGCGCAGACTGTGCCTGCACAGTCCCACCCCCAGTAAATCTAGAGCAGGCCTTGAGAGTGATTGAATCAGTGGTAGCAGCCTCTTCTGGGGCTCTCAGCCCACAAACAGTAAGGAGGTGAATAACTGGTCAGAAGGAGATCACATGGGTCTCCTTGCTAGCACTGAGGCAGGACTCTGTTGCTTTGCTAATACTCAGTTCCAGGTCACAGTCTTGGGTGGCAGTCCCAGGGTGAGGAGGAATTCTAGTATATCAGAACTTGCTGCAGCAGTGGAAGGGGGATCCTTCTCATATTTCCAGGGCAGAAAAGAGTGCTTGTGGTTGCTCACAGACCAGAGCACAGGCCAGGAAAGGAGTAAACAACTCCCCTTAAATTATACCACTTCGGAAGTACTGAAAACTTACAGGTCCCTAGAAGTATCTCTGAAAATAACTGCACAAAACTCCTGAAGCTTGGGGCAGTTTACTCTCCACCTTGGAAGCAAAGCCCTGCCTTAACAAACAAAAAGCCAAGTAATGGGCTGGGAAAATGAGCAAACAACAGAAAAAAAATCTTACTATGGACACTTATTATGGTGACAAGGAAAATCAAAACACACACTCAGAAGAAGACAACAAAGTCAAAGCTCTTACATCAAAAGCCTCCAAGAAAAATATGAATTGGTCTCAAGCCATGGAAGAGCTCAAAAAGGATTTTAAAAATCAAGCAAGAGAAGTAGAGGAAAAATTGGGAAGAGAAATGAGAGTGAAAATGAGTTAGCAGCTTGCTAAAGGAGACCCAAAAATATTGAAGAAAATAACACCTTAAAAAATAAACTAACCCAAATGGCAAAAGAGGTCCAAAAAGTCAATGAGAAGAATGCCTTAAAAATCAGAACTGGCCAAATGGAAAAGAAGATTCAAAAGCTCACTGAACAAAATAATTCCTTAATAATAAGAATGGAACAAATGGAAGCTAATGACTTTATGAGAAATCAAGAAATCAGGGTGCAGAGCCAGGATGGCAGAGTAAAAGCAGGAACTTCCTTGAACTTTCCCCCCAACCACTTCCAGGTGAGGTCTGATACCTGCCCCTGGGGTGGCTGTGGGAATGGGGTGGCTGCGGCAATGGGGTGGCTGCTTCCAGAGCTGCAGGCCCACCAATGGTGCGGAGATCAGGCAGCTGAGTGGAGGGCAATTGCAGGAATCTCCTTGCTGGAGCTGAAGCAGGATTCTCTTGCTTTGCCTTGCTTGGATCTGGGTTGCAGTCTTGGGTGGTAGTTCTAGGGTGAGAAGCAGTGCTGGTGTGGCAAAGCTTGTGGCAGCTATGTCCTCTTCGCAGTTCTGAGGCAGGTGCCTAGAAGTCACTCTGACAACAGCTGTGCAAAAGCGCAGAAATTTGGGACGCAGCACTCTCTACTCTAAAAACAGAGTTCTACCATGGCAAAGAGCTCAAAAGTCAAGTAATTGACTGGCAAAATGAGCAAATAGAGGAAGAGAAATCAGACTATAGAATTGTTCTTTGGTGAAAGAGAAGATCAAACATAGAATCAGAAGAAAACAAAGTTAAACTCCTGTATTAAAAGCCTCCAAGAAAAATATGAATTGATCACAAGCCATTGTATCAGCACTGTAGCATTCACAAAGCCTACAGTAACTATAAGTATGCTGATATGGTTATTAATCACAAAATGTAACAGGCTCTCTACATGAGTAGTATAGTCAGAGCATTTATTCAAGTCCCAGAAGACTGAGTCCCAAAACCAGAAAGTCAAAGCCAACACAGTAGTTATGAAGTTGGCACATGTAGTTTAAGTAGTAAATACCCACATTCTCAAGCCTTCAAAACAGGACAGGCGACCTCAGGCAAAGGTCCTCCTCTTCTCACTCACAGCAGCTGCTCAGCGTTCAGGCAGCCTTGTGTCCAGCAGCTCCGGCCCCTCCAAAGTTCTCCTCCCTGGCAGTCCTCAGCAAGAGTCCTTAGCAAAGATTCTGACTGGCTTGAAGAAAAAGTAGTTCGCGCTGCTGCCGCTGCCACCACTGCTGCCACTGCTGCTGCCACTGCCTCCAGTCACCAGCATGGATGGTAGCTTGGTTCCGGCGTTCTCTTGCTCCACCCCTTCCTGCTACATCAGCAAGTTCAAGGGGCATGGAAGATCTTTAAATCTCAGTATCATTACAGCCATGGAGGAACTCAAGTACTATTTTGAAAATCAAAAGAGAAGTAGAGGAAAAATTGGGAAGAGAAATGAGAATGATGCAAGAAAATCATGAAAAATGAATCAACAGCTTGCTAACGGAGACCTTCCCCCAAAAAACACTGAAGAAAATCATACCTTAAAAAACAGATGAACTCAAATGGCAAAAGAGGTCCAAAAAGCCAATGAGGAGAAGAATGCCTTAAAAAGCAGATTTGACCAAATGGAACAGAAAGTCCAAAAGCTCACTGAAGAAAACAATTCCTTCAGAATTAGAATGGAGCATGTGGAAGCTAATGACTTTATGAGAAATCAAGATATTATAAAACAGATCCAAAAGAATAAAAAAAATAGGAGACAATGTAAAATATCTTATTGGAAAAGCAAGTGACCTGAAAAATAGATACAGGAGAGATAATTTTAAAATTATCAGACTACCTGAAAGTCATGATAAAAAAAGAACCTAGACATCATCTTTCAAGAAATTATTGAGAAATCAAGAAATCATAAAATAAAACGAAAAAGAATGAAAAAATAGAAGGCAATGTGAAATACCTCTTTGGAAAAACAAGTGACCTGGAAAATAAATCCAGGAGAGGTAATTTTAAAATTATTGGATTACCTGAAAGCCATGATCAAAAAATAAGCCTAGAAATCATCTTTCAAGAAAGTATTAAAGAAAACTGCCCTGATATTCTGGAACCAGCAGGTAAAATAAAAATTGAAAGAACCCACCAATCACCTCCTGAAAGAGATCCCAAAAAGAAAACTGCCAGGAATGTTATAGCCAAATTCTAGTGTTCCCAGGTCAAGGAGAAAATATTGCAGGCAGCCAGAAAGAAACAATTATCATGGAGCCACAGTCAGGATAATGTAGAATTTAACAGTTTTTACACTAAAGGTTCAGAGGGCTTGGAATATATGCTGGAGGGCAAAGGAACTAAATAGAAAATTTGACTGTCAAATACAAGACTCAAGAGACTCATGAAAAGGCAAACAGGAAAGAGAAATCATAACTTAAAACTGTTTACATTCCTACATGGAAAGATGATATTTGTAACTCATGAGAACTTTCTCATTATTCAGGTAATTGGAAGTAATATACATAAACAGAGGGTACAGGTGTGAGTTGAATATGAAAGGATGCTATCTAAAAAATGAAATTAAGGGGTGAGAGAGAGAGGAATGTATGGGGAGAAAGAGAAAGGGAGAGATAGAATGAGGTAAATTATCTCACATAAAAGGGGAAGAAAAAGCTTTTACAGTGGAGGGGAAGAGGGGGGAGATGAGGGAGAGTGACTGAACCTTACTCTCATCAAAATTGACTCAAAGAGGGAATAACATACACACTCAGTTGGGTATGGAAATCTATCTTGCCCTACTAGACAGTGGAGGGGGAGGAGGCTGGAATAATAGAAGGGGGAGTGATAGAAGGGAGGACAGATTGGGGGAGGGGGTAGTCAGAATAAAAACACTTTTGAGAAAGAACTGGGTGAAAGGAGAGAGAGAATAGAATAAACACAAGGGGGAATAGGATGGAGGAAGATACAGTTAGTCTTTCATAATGTGACAATTATGGAAGTGTTTTGCATGACAACATATGTATAACCTATGTTGAGTTGCATGCCTTCTCAATGAGGCAAAAGGGGTATGTAGGACGTAAGAGAATTTGGGACTCGAAGTTTTAAAAATGAATGTTAAAATTGTTTTTACATGTAACTGGGGAAAAACTAAATACTAAATTAAAAAAAGAGCTGGAAAGAGATTTAAAAATACATATATATGTATATGTGAGTGTGTATATATATATATATATATGCATATATACATATATAGGTATGTAAAATGAATCTAGGAAAGGAGCTGAAAACCTAGAAGCTGCTGCCCTCTCCTGGCTGCTGAGTATAAATTCATTTTTAAAATTGCTACCTTTAGACATTTAAACCAGGGGATTGGGTCAAAAGGCCATACTTAAGGACCTAGAAGGTTATATGTGGCCTTAAGGATAAAGGCCCTCTGGCTCCCCAGTTTAAAATGTTTTTCCACAGTGTCCTGTTCTGGAGAAAAGTGTTCTCTCTTTGTTACCTTTGGGGTTGATTATAGGACCAAAGGTTTAGAGTAGGATGGGAATTGTGGTATAATCTGGTCTCATCTCTTCATTATACAGATGGGTAAACTGAGGCTCAGAGAAGTTGCCTCTGAAGCTAGCACACTGCCCATTGCCACTGGTGCTAAATAGACTTCTTCTGTTTTGAATGTAGGGGGAAAGCTTTGGATGACACTTTTGTTCCCTTCTCCCCTTTATATGAAAGGGGGAAATAGAATGGTGCCATTAGCTAATTCTGTAGGATGCTATAGGAAGGGGAACAGTTTCAAAATCTAGGCAGCAATCAGACATATCCTTATGGACTAAGAATGAGCCTGGGATGGCAGAAAGTTTCCCCACTAAACATCCTTATTACACTCATTTGTGATTGGCCCACGAGGGATTCTGGCCTAAGCTCATTCATCTATTTTGCAATTCCAAACCCATTCTCAACCAATCAGGAAATTTCCTGATGATTGCTG
>JAQQSW010012186.1:0-12582 GCA_028646575.1 Pseudocheirus occidentalis | reverse complement strand
GTTAATAATGTAGTATGTAGTTAATAAACTACATGCAACTGGGGTAGGGAGACCCATTCTGCCCTACTGGAAAGTCAGTGGGGTGATGGGAGGACATAGGAGAGAGCAGATTGGAGGAAGGGCTTTACAGTGAGATCACTGTTTGGGGGTTGTGGGTAGGGGAAAGATTTGTAACTCAAAATGGAAATGATATACAATCTACAGATCTTCTGTATTATTATGTATCTTGGACACTGCAAATATACAATGAGTTGCTCTCTCCTGATTTTCCTCTGACCTCTCAGACCACTGCTCAGTCTCTTTTGCCAAATCTTCACACCTGCTAACCATGGTTGTCCCCCAGGGCACTTCACTCTTTCCTCTATATTATTTCTCTTGATGATTTCATCAGACTTGAAGGAAGCCATTTGTAATGGGAGAAGATTCCAGCCATGGGGAAAAACCAATAAAAGGGCATGGATTATGGTGCTCAAGGCGTAGCAAAGACACCAGGTCAGCACAATGTTATCTTCAAACAGGACCATTGGAAGGACCTCACCATCTGTACAGAATCCCTTTTGGACTTGGACGCTGCCCTGCTTCTGTTCCATGACAGGGGCAAACACTTTGGCAAAGATGTCTTTTATAACTTGCTTGATGTTAATGACGAGAGGGTCACTACACTGTGAAACAAGGTCCTCTCTGCAGCTGTGTATACATGATTATAGCCTCTTCCCACTTAATTGTCTTTTATTTTCCCCAATTACATGCAAAGGTAGCTTTCAACATTCACTTTTATGACATCTCGAGTTCCACATTTTTTCCTCCCCCCCTAAGACAGTATGTAATCTGATAGGCTATACACGTCCAATCACATTTTTAAAATATATTGTATGATTCTGACATGGGCATGGGAGACACTTTGTTGGATGAGAGCCATGGAGGCATTTCGTTCTACCAAATCAAATGCCTTTTTAGAGTCAATGAACAAGATGGCCACTGGGATCTTGAACTTTTCTACCAATTTGTATGTTAAAAACGCTCTCTGCATAATGGTATGTGAAAGCTTAACTTTAATGTATGCAGGGGCAGCTAGGTGGTAGAGCGGATAGAGCACTGGGTTCGGAAGCAGGAAGACTCATCTTCATGAGTTCAAAACCTGCCTCAGACAATTCTTAGCTGTGTGACCCTAGGTAAGTCACTTAGCCCCATTTGCCTCAGTTTCCTCATCTGCAAAATGAGCTAGACAAGGAAACAACAAACCAGTCCAGTATTTCTGCCAACAAGACCTCAGAAGGGGCCATAAAGAGTCGCAATAACAAAAGAAAACAGGGCTATGCACCAGTAGGCATTGATATTGTTTCACTTACATTTTTTTCCGGTTGTAATAAGGTCAGACTTTTTTTTTCAGCCTCAGGTATCTTCACCTCTTCCATATACCTTGTTGATGGACTCTGCAAAGTCTTAAAAATGTTACCTCCAGTTCAGGACTTTTGGGTCTAGACTTGGTTTAGTTCAGCTGTTTTTCCCACCCATCCAGGACAGTGACACTGGGGGTGGGTAGTTCCAGATGTGGTGATCTCCAATTAACAGAGGATCTCCAATTAATATTGAGGCTTAGAGAATGGTGTCTTTTCTGTGATTATAGGAGGAAGTGTCAGAGATGAAGTTGTCCCCCAGAACTCTTCTGATTCTAAAGTGTAACATTGTTCCCACTGTACAACTTGGCTTCTCACACTGACAAGCCACCCTGATGCTCTACCTTCTCCCTCCCATACATCAGGTTTCACATGCCCATACTCAGACCTTCGAGAGGGATGGAACTTTTCAGAGCTTGCTATCCATCCACCGAAAGAACCCTTAAGAACCCTGGGTCACTTCCATATACAGGGAAGTATGGAGGCAGCTAGGAATTGTGGATGGATAGAATATTGAAAGACCCAAGTCCAGACACTCACTTAGACTTGCCCCTGTGACCCTGGGCTAGTCATTTTCCTTCTCTCAATCACAGTTTCTTTATGCACAATGGAAATAAGAGCAACACTTACCTCCTAGGGGTTGTAGTGAGGGTTAAGTGAGTTAAAATATGAAAAGTACACTGGAGGGACATCAGAGGCAGAATTCAGTCAGAAGAGACATGTGAATATCCAGAGCAAAACTAAAAATTGGTGATCTGGTCATCCAACGAATCGTTCGTGTGCTTTCTATAGGAAACCAGTCCACATGGGCATATAGAAACATCCTGTATGTCAATTCAAGTCAACATGCATTCAGTGATTTATTTATCTCTATGTGTTTTATTTATTCTTTTATGTGATTACTATATGTTAAGCACTAGAATACCTAACATGAATTAGGAGGCAACATGGTGGATTAGAATGTCATAGGGAGGGTGTTGTTAAAATTACATGTTAAAAAGTTGTTTTAACATGTAATTGGGAGAAAATATTATATTAAAATTTTAAGTCAGAAGAAGGAGGAGGAGGAGGAGAAGAAGAAAATGTCATGCTGTGGGGCAGATAGGTGGCTCAGTGAATAGAGCACAGCCCTTGAGTCAGGACCTGAGTTCAAAATCGGTTTCCTGCCTCAAGCCTTCTACCACTCCAATCTACCCTTCTGAAATCTGCTGAACTGGTCTTCCTACAGCAGATTTGACCAGGTCACTCCCTGACTTAAATCCCAGTGGCTCCCTAGGACCAAACAAGTTTCTATTTAGCAGTAAAACCCTTCTTCCCTGGCCTCAAACTACCTTTTCAGCCTTACTACACATGACTCTTTTCCATCCTTCCCAGCCAGCCTGGCCTTCTGAGTGTTCCTTCCCGCCTTACCTCTGCATTTTAGAAATCAGAATTTTCTCAGCTCAAAAAAGACAGCTCAAGCACCACCTTCTGCTGGAGGCTTTTCTGTTTCCCCACTGCTCCTAATTCCTTCTTATCCCAAGGTTGCCTTTTATGTGTCTGTTTTGCATGTGCTTTATATAATATGCACATCAGTCTTCTTTTTTCCCTCAGTGCTCTCCCACTTGATCTTAACTCCTTATGGGTTCAATTATCATCTTTATGCAGACAGTTCTCATATCTATTAATCATATCTATTTATCCAGCTGTAGTCTCTCTCCTTTGCATTCTATCCCTGCATCACCAAAAGCTGCCTTTTGGACATCTCAGACTGGATGTTATAGGCATCTCAGTCTCAACAAAGAACTCATTATCTTTACTCCCCAAACCCTACTGCCTTCCAAATTTCCCTATTCCTGTCAAGGGCAACACCATCCCAGTTATCTAGGCTTGAGACCTCAGTGCCTTTCTCAGTTCTTCACTCTAACTCACATTACATCTAGTCTGTTGCCCTGTCTTCCTTCCTTCCTTCCTTCCAATTGGGGTTAAGTAACTTGCCCAGGGTCACACAGCTAGTTAAGTATCTGAGGCTAAATTTGAACTCAGGTCTTCCTGATTCCAGGACCTGTGCTCTACCACTGTGCCACTTAGCTGTCTTGTTTGTACCTTTACAGCATCTGTATAGAATTCCTTTCCACTCATGCAGGCACTCCCATAGTTCATTTAGGCCCTAAAGGTCTCTCACTCGGACCACTGCCTTCTAGTTGGCCTCCCTCCCTTAAGGATCTTCCTACTCCAATCCATGATCCACTTGTCTGAAGTACAGGTCTGGCTTGATGAATTATATTCTTATTGACTGAATTAGTAATGACCACCAATTTCACAAAATAAAGCTTTGGAAATTTTACTAATTTTTAGTCCAAAAAGTTACTCAAAACTTATACAAAATTTTATAGAACATCTACATGTCAAATTTCTAATACAATTAGTTCCAACTTTTAGTTCTAACTCCCTTTGCTTTTAACTTTTGACAGAATGTTAGAAATCAGTATTAAGCTCACCTGTGTATTGCTTAAGCTCCTAATTCTTGAGAAATCCAAACAACTGATCTTATGTAACAGCCGTGTGTGCACAAGGCACAAGTTCCCAAGTGACATTGTGTTCCCCGACTTATCAGCACATTTCCTCATTTCCTTGTACACACCTTCACAGCTCTGAAGTCAAAGGTCAGCAGTGAAGTTCTGTAAGTACCTGCATGATGACCTCGTTCATCACCTCGTCTGGAAATGGGTTTTCAGTTTATTTACCATGTAATAGACATTCATTCACCTTTATGTGCGGCTTGCTTTTGTTTAACGCACCGTCATTCTGTCTCCTGTTGCACATGCAATATTTGGACTTCCTTACAATATATACTGTGCCAGTATACTGATTTTTCTTTTCGTTGGTTGACTAAATTTGAGCCACTCAAAACATGTGAGGAGAGATTTGCTAAAAAGTGATACCAGCATTTGTTCCAGTTTCATCTCAACTAGGATAAACCTGGATGTTTTAGATGTCTATCAAAGGTCTTTTACTGGGAAGTAATTAAGTATATGAAATAACATGTGTGACATTTATGGCTGAAGTTTGCTCTGTGAGGGTCTGGGAAATACTTATAGGTTGCAGGGGGTTATGATGAGGCACAGGGAGAGTCGAGTCTCTGGAAAAGTCTGGGTCATGTAGAGTTTGGAGCATGCTGGACTCTCCAGGGTCTCTCAAGGGCCATGGGGGAGCAGCAGCGCTTATGTTCTCATGTGTTTGTGGAAACCAGACTTTCCAGATAGCGTCTCTTTACCCTGGGGCCAGGTGGAGCCATTGTAACTGCAGCTTCCTATCCCCACATTTGGCGATATCCTGCACCTTGCAGCTGGACCCCCTTTATCACAAATGGTACCTGAGTTTGAATGATATATATTTGGGGCAAATCAAGGTCAGTCTTGGAATGTTGCTGTTAGGCTTCCCCAATGGAGAGGACTCAATAAACTTTCTGTTTATTGAGCCTTTGAGACTCTTCTGTTCTAGAGAAGGCGCTGGCTCCTCAGTTGAGGTGGTAAGTAACCAGTTGCCCCTGCTAGAGGGAAAGTGACCCTGACAGACCTGTCCTCAGGGTGAGAGGACAAAATTTTGAAAACTTAATTGATAAAAATTTTGGATCAACTGAAAAAATCATGACTTTTGAAATTTCTAAATGCCTTGGTTCTCAGTATTATGATTATTGAATTTATTTCTTATTAAAATAGGTTGTTCTAAGACTTGTTATTTTTTCTTTTTTGGAGGGCAATTGGGGTTAAGTGACTTGCCCAAGGTCACATGGCTAGGAAGTGTTAAGTGTCTGAGGCTGGATTTGAACTCAGGTCCTCCTGACTTCAGGGCCGGTGCACTTTTTTTCTGACAGTATTATGTCATTTTTTTAGAGTAGATGGGAGTGTCGCTTGTATGCTACTGGACAGCTGACAGGTATTTTATTCTTTTTCTATCATCCCAGTAGTTTCATGCTATGTATGCATCATAACCAACCTATCACGTATGAGAAACATGTATTTACAGCCATAGTTACAAGTTTACAATGTGTTTTCTATCTTGTTATATTTGTTATAACATTCAAATATTTTTTTTCCGATTGAGAAAAGGATATAAAATGCAATCCTCATAATTCTGATAACTGAAAATTGCCAATTGTTTTTCAGTACTTCATTGTATTGAGTGTTGCCTTTCTTAGGCTTTTAGTTAGCTACTGAATGAATACATTAGACACATTCATGTTTTAGTTGGGATTTTATACAGCTTGCATTTTAATTCTTTGGTTCTTTACTGTTTCTATTAACCCATAGCATTATTTTAATGTTATAATACCAACCTAAAAAAATGAAGTGACTTCACCATTTGCCTTAGTTTATCTGTAAAATGAGCTGGAGGAAATGACAAACTCCTCCATTTTCTTTGCCAAGAAAAGCCCAAAAGGGGCCACAAAGAGCTGGACATGACTGAAAAAAACAAATCTCCTGCATTAGAATGTAAGCTTCTTGAGGGCAGGCACTATCTTACTTTTTGCTTGTATTTGTATCTCTAATACTTAGCACAGTGCCTAGAATTATAACAACTACTTAAAAATGTTTGTTGACTTGCTTGAGATCCATCAGTGAGTATCCACACCAGGAGTTCCCTACATCAATGAAATCTCGGGCGGGGGAGAGGGGAAGAGGGAGGAAAGGGGAGAAAGAGAGAAATGGATGGAGAGAGAAGTAGTGGGAGAGAGAGCAGCATAACACAGAGAGCAGCATTGTCTCTGTTAAAGTAATCAGAAATTTGCAGTGTTTTTCTAAATTGTGGATTTTACACTGAAATTATTGTAATGAGTCTTGAAATGACATTCTTTGAAATGTCTTAAGTTAAAAAGATAACTTTTTTAAAAAATTCCCTAATAAGATCACTATTTGGCATTGAGACAAAATGTTAGAAAATATGTTCGGATCAGGAAATTTGTTAGCTGTGTAGGCTTAAGCCAAGTTACCACAATTTACCAATTTGTTAATGGTATGAAAATAGTGCCTAACATAAATGTGATTAGAAATATGGTTTATAAAAATGAATTCTTCTTTGATTCTCTTGGATTATAGATTTAATTGCTAAAAGACTTATGTAAAACGTTTTTAAAAACTCTTTAGAAATATAAACAATAGTAATAATGGCTTTCTGTGAAGTTGGCATAACAATCTGTGGAAAGCAGAATACTAAGAGTTTACCAACCCCACCAACAGGCTGAAGTAATTAAGTTTAAGATTTAATTTTAATTGAGAATTAGAAATCACAAAATGAAACTACCCATTAGACCACACTGCCTAATCTCTTAGTGAGCTACAAGCTTTTAAGTAAAGTGAAATAGAAGGCATCTGGTCATTGGGCTCAGTTATCATGTGGTGAGAGCTAGCTCAAACCTTATGGCTCTAATGAGAACATCAAATTAGGAACTTTAGAGCAAAAAATGCTCTCTCTTCCTTGCTACTCCTTTCCTGAAATTGGCACCAACTCCATCATTGCTTAACTTCTGGTGTTCATCTGTTTCATTCTGTACCTCAGACTCAAGCTCCAGAAATGGATGGAACTGTAGTTTATTACCAATAACTGCCTTGTGATGTAAGTTAGCAAATTGTTGTATTGACATGTTTAGGAAATTCAAACAACTGAAATCAGAAAACTCTGAACCCCTTTTTTATATTTTATGTCATTTTATATGACATGTAATTATCTGATCATGTTATTGTTTTGTTTGTTTTTTCAAAAATAAAATTTTGGGGGTGGCTAGGTAGTGTAGTGATTATAGCACCAGCCCTGGAATCAGGAGGACCTTGAGTTCAAATCCAGCCTCTGACGATTAACACTTGCCATGTGACCTTGGGCAAATCACTTAACCCCAATTGCCCTGCCTTCCCCCCTCCAAATAGATGATAGATAGATGGATAGATGGATAGATTTTCATTCTAGTTATTTGCTTTGTTATTTACTCTAGATAAACTGTGAGATTCTATAGGATTTAATCCTATAGAACACACAGGTAATAGGTTTTGTAGGTAGATCACAAATGAATTAACCTAAGACATTTATTTTATTCCAATTTTAACCAAAGGTTGTGATGGGATGTGTTCCAGATTATATCAGCTGAGTCATCTACGGTAAAACATGTTTAAGTTACTAACCATCTTCAAATGAACCAGGTATTACATTTTCAAAGACCACTGTTCTCAAAGCCTCTTCAGATTCTTATACAATTCAACTGCATTCCAGAGCATGCTATACAAGTTATATATTAATATATCATCTATCAGGAGCTGAACTGTTCAAGGAAAAGAAAATGATTGAAAATTATTAGTTTGAAATGCTGTAATTTGAGAACCTGGAAACATCTAGGTTGTCCACAGAAAAGAGGATGATTTATTGGCTACAGAAAAATGAATCCCCTCTCCCATTGCAAACACTTTTTGATGAGAGGAGGATGGTAATTAGGAATCTGTTAACCAACTTAGTTTTAACAAATGGCAGTCTTAAAGATTTAATTAATTGGTTTATTATTGATTAATATTTACCTAGAAACTGGGGGGGAAGGGAAGGGAGTTGCTTCCCTGTATTCACTACACCAGGGAGTGGCCAGCTAACCCCTTCCTGAGAACCTTCCTGGAGGGAGAAGGCAGAACCCCCTGGGGAGGCCACAGCTCACTGGCTCTCATTTGGACAGCTCCCATTATTATGAAATTTTTTTCCGGTTATCAAGTCTAACCAGATCTCTTTACAATTTTCACCTATTGCTTCTCCCTCAGGGACCAAACAAAACTAGTCTAATATCTCTTCCAGGAGATAGCCCTTCAAATATCTGGAGACAGCTGTTTATCTTCTTGAAGTTTTTTCTTCTCCAGGCTCATCATTGCCAATTCTTTCAGCTATTCCCCATGGAAAGCAGGAAGGGACGGAGAGAAAAGGGGAGGAGGAAAGGATGGAGGAAATGAGGGAAGGAGGAAAAAGAGGGAGAAAAGGAAGAAAAGAAAAAAGGAAGGAAAGGAGGGGGAAGGAGGGAGGGAGAGAGAAAAAGGAAACAATCATTTACTATGTGCCAAGTACAATGCTAAATGTTTTACAAATGTCATCTCATTTAATCTTGAAAACCAGGGAGATAGGTGGCTGTTATCATCCCCACTTTTCAGTTGAGGACACTGAAGCAGACAGAAGTAAAGTGACTTGCCCATGGTCACACAGCCATGTCCTTCGTAATATGTGGCATCTATGCTTAACAGTATTGGCATTTAAGACAAACATTTCAGGTCTTGTACTCCTTTGACCTCTGCTCCATCAAGGATGCCAGGCTAAGCAAAGTAGTGGGGACAAAGGTTACCAGAGTGACCCCCCTCAGAGAATCACATGCACTGGAAAGCTAAATGCCAGAAAGAAATTCTGAAATGATCTTAGAAACAGCAAACCTCCAGATCTCGTCCTTCTTAGTGCTAGAAAGATCAATGCAACAGGGAACCATACACACTAAGGAACAATTTGGAGTTCTTCTCTTGTACTGTGAGTCATGTAGCCTAGAGCTTTTTCTTTCTTTTTTTTTTTTTTTTTTAAGAAATAATTTTATTGAGGTCTTTGGATTTTTTTAAATATCACTAACATTTTCTCCAGTATCCCTCTCCCTTTCCCTCACAGAAAGCAAGCCCATACAACAGACCATATTTTTAAAAAAGGAAAAGGAAATCAGTAAAACTGATGTAGAAGTCTGTAAATATGTGCAATGTGCTACCTTTACAGACCTCAGAAAAGGGATGGGGTGGGGATGTTTTCTTGTATGTTTTCTTCTTTGTTTGTAATTTGCTTTTGTTTGCTTTTTGCACCATTTAATGTTTTTATGATCTTTGCATCTACATTGTTGCAAATGCTGCTGTGAATATGCTGGTGTACATGGGGACTTTCTAATTTTCCGTTCTTCCTCAGGGTATAATTCTAGTGGTAGAATTTCTGGGTCAAAGAGTATGAATATCTTAGTTACTTTTCTGTAAATTTCAAGCTCCTTTCCAAAATTATTGTATGGATTTATAGCTTACCAACAATGTACCAGGCCCACATCTTCTCATAATCTAACATTTGTAACTATCCTTTGGCCAATTATCTTTGAAGAAAGCATATACAGTCTTAAATGCAAGGTAGGCTCCACCAAAAGGAGAGCTACCTGGCACCCTAAAAAAAAGGGTTTTCCAGATGGTTGAGTGTCTCGGATATAAATTTTTGTCAAGATAAGGAAAGCCTGTGCTATTAATATCTTGCTAGCCTAGATGCTTGCATGGGATTGGGGGCCCTTTTGATAAATACAAAATGAGCCAGAATCTCACTTCCCAGAGTTTCCCAAGAAGGAAGGTAGCAATTCACAGAAATTTTGCAAGAATTCCTCCAAAAAAAATATGCTCAGATTATTTTATCAGGAGAAGGGTCCCAAACGGCATGGATTACACCTTGCCATGAGGAAACTCATATGTACAAGACTTTCTTAATTCAAGAGATGAGAACCTTTGGGATCCTTAAGCCCATACCCTCCCCACCCCCACCATTGGCAACCTAGTGCTTCCTGGTCTATCTTCAGGCCTAGATTTTCATTGCTTTATAAATAAAACTTCCTGGGGGTTTGACTTGAACTGGATCTTGAAGGATAGGTTGGATTTCTCTCTGTGGAAGGTCTTCTATGTTTCAGGAACATCGTAAACGTTAGTCCAATTGAATTAAGAGAAAGTGTAGTTTGTCATGAGGTGGAGATGGAGGCATCCTTACAGATATAAGGAAAGCTCCAAGCTCAAGACTTATGGGAGGAAAGTGACAGCTAAACATGTTGGATGGGGAGTGTGTGGGTTAATGTGCCTGAATATAGGATCCAACAGTGGGAGATGTGGGAGAGCTGATTGGCAGGTTGAGATCAGTCAGGATACAAAAAAAGATATAAAAAAAAAAAGCAAAGCCCCTACCCTCAAGGAGCTCCCATTCTAAAGGGGAAAAAAGCTTGCAAAAAAAAATACTGTGCACATACAGCATGTATACAAGATAAATGAGAAGAAAGACACTAGACAGAGAAGAACCTGGATGAAAACCTCCCTGTGGTTGAGTTTCTTCAGGTGTAAAATGTGGCTAGCACCTGTGCAACTTAACTCTCAAGGTTGTCATCTATTTAGCTTAGAAACCTTGTTTCTTTTGGGTAATCAAGTTGGGAAATTAAGGATAATAATCATAAACAGTAATAATAATAGCTAGCATTAATATAGTATTTTAAGGTTTGCAAAGCACTTTACAAATAGTCTCTCATATGATCTTCTCAAACACTCCTGGGAGGTAGGTCATGCCTATTTTATGGATGAGAAAACTGAGATAGACAAAAATTAAGTGCTTTGTCCAATGTCACACAGCTAGTATCTGGGGTCAGAATTTGAACTCAGGTCTTTCTGACTCCAGGGCCCATGCTCTGTGCACTGTGGTACCACCTAGCTTCCTTTAGTATCAAACCAGAACCTGTTAAAGACCTTAGCTTGAAAAGGCCGAGGTCCCTACTGCATCCTGAACCATCTCTGGTTGTCCTGATTGATATCTGGCCACTGGATCCAGAATGGGTCAGGAAGAAAAAGTGAGGCTAATGACTCTGCCCAGCTCTCCTTCACTTAAATCCAATTCACTTGCAAGTCATGGCATCACCTTTCCCATGTCTTGGTCCTCTACAAGAAAGAACAACAAATAACAGCGATGAAATGAACTTGGGATCTGGGCCGGGGGGTAAGGAGGAGTTTCTGCCTTTATTACAAGTCTTTATGCAGAGGTTAGATGACTACTTGATGGGTATATCATAGAGTAGATTCTTTTGCAGGAATGGATTGGGATTCAGTTGGTCCCTTCTACTTCTGAGCATCTCTGATTCTGCGCTGGAGCCGGTGCTTAACAGGGACAGATATTGGCTTGGATTTCATTGCATCTTCCATGAATGGGGAGGAGTATTGAGAAGATGGCAGCAAGCATGGTGATCAGTTGTCTCTGCAGAGTAAGAGGATCCTAAAAGATTGTCTTGAACAGTTGTATTTATTTATAGGATGATGCTGCCTCTCAGACTAACCACAAGCTGCATTAGCCTCTTGGCTTAGAATTGGAGGTCTTTAGATTGGAAGTGCAACTAAGTTGATGAAACACAAATATTTGTCTAAAGTCAGCTCCTGGCTCTGTCACTAGCCAAGAGTTTATCTTTGAGTAAATTACTTAGTCCTTCATTGATTTGTCTGTAACACGAAGGGGGTTGTTTGAGTTTAATTAGTATTTTTCTCAAAGAATGATTGGGAACCTAAGATTTTCAAGAGGTGGAGAAAAGACCATTGTAGCTACTGAGTCAGAGGGTATGAGTAAAAAAGTGCTGAAAAGAGTGGTTAAGGACGCCAAGGGAATCAGGGTGCAGTGAAGGCCATAAGATGGAGGGGGTGAGAAAGAAACAAAATTAAGATGAAAGTGAATTTATTGTTTTCTTCTGACTCCAAGGCCAGTGCTCTATTGACTGCGCTACCTCGCCTTCCCTGAAAGTGAATTTTTAATCATGGAGAGGGCATTTCATAGAGCACAGTGGAAAGGGTGGGAGACCTAGAGTGAGACATTGAGGGAGAGGGTTAAGGACAATGAGAATAGGGAGGTGGGTGGCGTGAGGAAGGGAGCTCAGATCACTGGGATAGGGAGAGTATGAGGGAGAACAGGGAAGGCTCTTGGTATGATGCAAACACACCTGGGATATTAAGGGACCATCCTATGGTGCATGGTCAGTGACCTGACACTAGTCTAGACCTAAGAGCTGTCACTATGGAAAGCAAAAGGCTGTGTTTTGAAGAAAGGCAACTCTGGATAGGGAAATTTCTAGCTGCAGAGTAGTATTAAAGTTAGTAGATTTGACATCAGAAGACTTAGGTTTGAATCCAAGTTGCTTTTATCTCTTGGGACCCCGTTTCCTAATCTATAAAATAAGGGATCTTGAGTGATGCCTTCTATATCTAAGTCCTATGATCTCTGGCTGGTTCCCTTTTCCCACCCCAACACCCACTGAATTCCCAGGCTAGTTCTCTAACAGTGCAATTCAGTCAGACTAGGGACTTGGGGAAAAGATAAGGTGCCCACCCCTCTTGTTTCATCAATCTGTGTTTGCTCTTGGGTCCTGAGTCTACACCCTCCTCTCCCCTCA
>JAQQSW010012185.1:0-12582 GCA_028646575.1 Pseudocheirus occidentalis | reverse complement strand
TGAAGCAAACAGGATTAAGTGACTTGCTCAGGTTCACACAGCTAGTGTCTGAGGCTGGATTTGAACACATGAAGATGAGTTCTGATTTTAGGCCCAGTACTCTATCTTCTGTGCCATTTAGCTCTCCCTCTCCCTCTCCTTCTCCCTGTCCCTCCCTCCCTCCCTTCTTCTCTTCCTTCCTCTCTCCCTCCCTCTGTCTGTCTCTCCCTCTCCCTCTCCATCCCCCTCTCCCTCTTTCCCTCTCCCTGTCTCTCTCTCTCTCTCTCTCTCTCTCTCTCTCTCTCTCTCTCTCTCTCTCTCTGTCTTTCTCTTTCTCTCTCCCTCTCTGCCCCTCTCCATGACAAATGACCATTCAAGCTCACTCTGTATTAAAATATAGTACCAGGCCTACAAAATGTGTAAAAACTGGCTATTTTCCCCCTAAGATTAGTTCTATTGCTCAGAAAACTGCAAGTTTCCTGAAGAGCCCTTGAATTTTTAGTATCTGAAATGCTACTATCTCAAAATGTAGAAATCATTTTGTTATTGTACTTTTGCTACATAGAGCTTGTTATGTAAACATTGCATGGGTTCTGGGTATTATGACTGGTATAAAGTAGAATAAACTTCAACTTCATTTCTTTTCCTTTTATTTTCTAGTTCCCCATAATTTATCTTTATTCATTCTCTCCACCCCACATATACACCTAGAGTCCCAGAGAGGTCTTATTAGGCAGACCTAAAAGGGGATTTGGGTTGGCTGTATGTGTCATGGAAGGTCATCTCTCTCAGTTGCATCCCTGACATTGGAGAAAAAGGAATTTTAAAAAGTGAATGCTTGAACTCAATTACTGAACTCCAGTCAGTGATGAACCATAAGCCTTTGACAATGCTCTCAAAACATTTCATAAAACACAACTGTCTCAGCCTTGCATTACATCTCTCTCCAGGATTACCAGAAAAAGGATGCCTTTTCTTCACCTTCTGATGGTGAAGTTCCCCTTAATTGGGAAATCATTTTACTTGCTGAGTTTTTATTTTCTCATTTACTTTTCTTCTTAGGTTGACATCTAAAAATATTATCTCTCATTACAGAGATCAAGAAGTGGCAATTATGCATGTAGAAAAAGTGGGAAGTCTCCATTATTTTAATATAATTGTTTATTCTTTCCTATAATACAGATGATAATAGTTCTTGGTATTCTTGTGGGGGATTCTGCAAAGATTAATTAGCCATTATTTGTATGGTGCTTTGAAGATCAAAAGCGCTATATAAATGCCAAGTATTGTTATTATATTCTTTGATGGTCAACAATGCTTTACCCAAGTGGCTCATTCTGTTCTCAGAAAACATATTCATTGTACTTTTATTGTCCATTTTCCCCCTGAAAATCTATTATTCTTAGCTGGCTTGGTGCTTTCTATTCTTCAGAACAAAATTATAGTGCTTAACAAACACCTAGTAGAGGATACATTGAAAGAGCGCAGCACATCACATCAAAGTGTGTGACCCGTCTTCTTTTTGCCCATTGCTCTTCTTTTATGCTTATTAAGTTAACTGTTAGGTTTATGAGGGAATGAGCAGGTCCAGATCAAGCTTTTATGGAACTCCAGGAGCATAAACTAAGCCCAAGTTAAGGAAAACCATTGGTTTACACACTCTCTCTCTATCTTTGCTCTGATGTTACTTTTGTCCAGGGAGGTTGAGTATTCTCTTACTTAGGGATGATTTGTATTGTACTCCTCAGAATAAAATCGACACCGCAGTTCTTTAGTACTGCCTGGATCAACGGTTCTCAACCTGTGGGTTATGTTCAATTTGTAACAATGAAAATACATCCTGTGTATCAGATAGATTCATAATAGTAGCAAAATTATAGCTACGAAGTAGCAACGAAAATAATTTTATGGTTGGGGGTCACCACAATACGAGGAAGTGCATTAAAGGGATCGCAGCATTAGGAAGGTTGAGAACCACTGGCCTAGATTATTGAAACTTAGGAGCTATCATTTTAGAGGTCAGATGATGGCCCACATGACCTCTTCAAAAGCAATTTAAGTTAGAAACGACTGGCATTTTAAACAGGAGCTATCAGCTAGTACTTTGATTAGTGCATGGAGTTCAGTTTCTGTTCTTCATTGCCAGCGTGAAGTTGTTTCCAGATCTGGTTTCAGGTCACTAGATCAATTTTCAGCATCACAGCTTTCTGTTTATTACTATTTAGAGCTCTATCTCTGTTATCCTCTGACATTCATCTAATATTTAAGAAAACAAAATTATTTTCATTTTTGAACTTTTTTTCACACATCAGTTCAAGATGCCTGACAAGGAACCTCAAGTGTTTCTTTGTAGTCTGAGTTATAATAAATGATGCTTTTCCCATCAGCAAGGGAGGAATCATTGAGATGTTACTGATGCTAGGCACTAACACGTGTACCCTTAGAGCAGCAGCTCTCAAACTGTGGGTTGTGACCCCTTTGGGGGTTGAATGACCATTTCACAGGGGTTGCCTAAGACCATCTGAAAACACATATTTCTGATAGTCTTAGAAATCAAGACACTGCTCCTCCATCTGTCTGCAGGCGTGTCGGCCCACACGCAGATACGCCCACATACAAGTATTAGAGGGGCTTAGTATTAGGAAGGTTGAGAACCACTGCCTTAGAGCTTATTTGAAAATCTTGTGGTATCTTTTATTAACTTATAAGGCAAATAAACTTTAAGGCATGAATGTCATGGTCCCCAAAGTAACAGCTAGTAAAAAACGCAGTAATCAAAACACACGAGACCATTCCATACTGATCTTCACACTACTAGATGTACTCAGCGTTCCAAGCAACCTGGCCTACTTGCTATTCCCAAATATAATATTTCATCTTCAAGTGTTGTATGGACTAACAGCAACTCCAATGGGGTGTGTGTGTGTGTGTGTGTGTGTGTGTGTGTGTGTGTGTGTGTGTGTGTGTTGGAATACAAAGAGGCTGGAGATTTTAGAAATAAAGTAGTACAAAGGAATTGGGGAAAACAAGGTGTCATGAGGTCAACATATTGAAGAATGATGTTGTTGAGACTAATGACAGGGGAATGGGTGGATAGGAAAACTATAAGCCTATTGAGATATTCTACAGTGTTACTGCAGTGAACCTATAATTGTTCTCTCTGTATTATGGAGATAATTGACTTTTTAATTTTCCTCATGTTGTTCTTGGAGGCTGGAGCAGTCTTCACTTTTCTAGTATCCTTCTTTGGGGCCCCACATGGTACCTGCTGACATTGGGTTCTCCTAGGAGATGGGATGTCTAACATCTGCTGAGTGAAGAGCCCACTATGGTGCTTCCATCCCTTATGTTAAACATGATGACTTTTTAGAAATACTAGTAGAAATGATATTTTAGCAAGGAACTTAATAACCTGAGGGTTCTTTGTAGCCTTTATAGTTTCAATCATTGTTTTTAATTCACAATACAATGAAGCAGGAAGGAAGACAAAGAAAAAAATAGACCCAACTTCTAAATTCAGCAGCAGATGTGATACTTAAAAAGATGAAGCTGCTTTTGATGACCATATTGTCAGAAGGTCACTCATCTTTTAACTAGCATCTGTCCAGTCTCTTAAAGGCAGCACTATGTTCTTACAACTTTAAATATTTTGTAAAAATGGGCAAAACTAACTCCATTCAAATGTGACTCTGGGTATTTATAAATTGAGCAGAGTCACTCTATTGATGTTTGGGGGGAGAGAATCAGTTCTGGGCTCACTGTCTTGGTATTCTATCAGAAATTTTCTGTTTTTAATTATATGGAATATTATTGATATTAACAAAGATTATATACATGTAGGTATTATTGCTAGTAAATTGAAATTTTGCATTTTAATTTCAGGAAGAGAGGTAGAATAACATAGCATATCAAGATCCTGCCTCATGATGAGGAAAACCCTGTTCAAGTTCTGTCTCTGACATAAACTGGCTGTGTGATCCTGGATAAGTCACTTAACTCCTCAGTTACAAATACTGATTTCAGATGATAGAGGGAACTTCCTTACTGGGAATTCCTTTGATTAATGAAATCACAGATCTTGTTAAAATTTTTAAAATAAAATTCACAAATCCTATTACTTTCTACAAATTGTATGCATTTAGTAGTAAAGGGTTCTTAAAGAATGTTCAATAAAGTCTAGAGATAATATTCTTATGCTGATGAAACCTTCACTGATTCTGCAGTTAGAAGAGAGCTCTTCCCATAAAAAAAATCTCTCATGCCAATCTGTTTGACTTCATCTACTCTCCATGTTGCTACAACAGATGGAAAACTATCCAGAGACACATGAATTCTATTAATATTCTGACTCTGACACTTATTACCTATGTCACCTTGGGCAGGTCACAAATCTATTCCTTTATTCTTCATCCATAAAACAGGAGATTTGGAGTTAATTGGTAAAAAGGTCCCTTCTAGTTCTAAATCTACGATTCTATGTACTTATAATTTGTATCATAATTCTTTGTATTTATCATAGGATATAGAACTGATAGTAACTTAAGAGTTTATATAGTCCAACTCCATCTTTTTATAGATGAGGACACTGAGGTACAGAGAGGTTAAATGATTTGCCCAAAGTTATATATGTAGCAAGTAGTAGAGTCAGGATCTGAATCCAGGTCTCATGTTTACATAGTTTTCTTTTTATTATTCTATACAGAGGTAATAATTATGCTATTTTGCAGTTTTGAATCCCCAGCACTTAGCAGAGTTGCTTGCATTTTGTCAATAATTTAAAATATTTTTTAAATTAAAGTTATTATATGCACTAGTTGTTATTTAGGTTTTGCTCCTTCAAGTACAATTCTTATATATGTTCATGAAATCAGTAAATTGTTCATTGTTCAGTCATTTTTAGCCATGTCCAACTCTGTTCACCCATTTGGGATTTTCTTGGCAAAGATACAAGAGTGGTTTGCCATTTCCTTCTCCAGCTCATTTTGCAGATGAAGAAACTGAGGTAAACAGGGTTAAGTGACTTGCTCTAACTCATATAGCTAATAAGTGTCTCAGGTCAAATTTGAACTAAGGTCTTCCTGACTCCAGACTTGCCACTCTGTCTAGTGCTCCACCTAGCTGTCCCATAGATCATTGCATCTGGCTGAATTAAGGAGAGACATTTACTGTTAATTTGCAGGTTCCCTTTACTTTCTTTGTTGGTTTCTTTTTCCATTGCCTCCATTCTATATAACTAGTCCTACACAGTATTCAACCAGAAATCATATATCAAGCAAAGCTGGAAAAAGTATTTGTATTATAGAATCTGTGTATATTTTCATTAATATGTCATTAGGCAAATGCTTCTTATCTTTTTTGATGGAGTTCAAATAGTAATCGTCCTGGGACAAGTTATGCTGCTACCCATACTTTTATATTTAATATCTATAAACTATTGCACAGATTATAGAATATTTTAATAATTAAATTAAATTACAATTTTATAACTTATAATTTAATTTTTATAATTTAATAATTTAATTTAATATTTTAATTTAATAATTTTTATAATTTATACATTTTATAATTTTGAGGTATAAGGTCTTCTTTAGGCTGACCGAAAGAATCCTTAGAATGACCCCAATAGAAAACAGAAAGACAATAATAATATGTACCTTATCCTGTACCCACGTAATTATGATTCCTTCTGCTGGGTTAATTTTTCTTTCCAACTGGCTTGGAGAGTATCATCAGCATTTTTTAATGTCAAAAATATTATAATGGCGGGCAACCATTTTGACTGTGGTCATGGACTGAAGAACAGTTTGTTGAATTTTCAAGATACTATGAGGTCGGTGTGTGTGTGTGTGTGTGTGTGTGTGTGTGTGTGTGTGTGTGTAAAACGTTTGAAGTATGGAGATCTATCATCTAATTAATGACTTAGTAGAAAAGAGTTTAAAAGGAAATCAACAACGTGGGCAAAGGGAACCTGCAAATGAATATTGAATGTTCCTCCTTAATTCAGTCTGATACAATGATCTACTAATTTCATGAATGTATAAGAATTATACTTGAAGGAGCAAAATTTATTAACTAACCGAACTAATCATAAGTAAGGCAGTATAATTCTAGTGACCAGTTTGTGCATTGCTAGGTTTTTAGTAGTTATTAAATTGTTAGACAATTTCCACCATTTCCTTAAATAATTTGTATTGACCCACAAATCTGGGCTTCTTTAGTATTAGCAATTTGTAATTTCTGGGGGTGATGATCTGATTCTGAATGGTCTCATTTTCCCCATCCACTGTATTTCTGCAAATAAATTTATAAGGCTTTTTGTTAGATTCTGACTTTTTGAGGTTATGTGGATATTACTCACAGAGGCCATTTTGATTCCCCTCTTGGAACTAGACCATTTCATGGGCTCCATGTATCAGTAAAGACTTTCAGTTGAGGAGTTGTGTTCTTTTTCCATTAGTGTTTATATAAAATTTTAATATGTTAAGAATTCTGAGAACATCTATTAATCCTCATTTTTTTTTACTAGGAAGCGTTAATCTTTCTATAAACTGCTTTACTGTGGGTGATGGGACCTCTGTTTCATTAATATTGTTAGGATTTTGTTTGAATGACTTCTGAATCTATTATGATCCATATTACAGTTACATATGTTAAGAAAGACAATTTCAAGTATTGTGCTAAATTCTAAGGATAAAAATATAAATAAGCAAGGTAGTCTCTACCCTCAAAGAACTTATACTCACTCTAATGGGGGAAGACAATATATAAAAGGGCACTGGAAATCGGAAGGGTAAGGATGGTACCTGTGCTGGGGGTTGTGAGACACATGTGCAGTCCAAGTTTCTGATAGAATGGAGATGATTGCAGAGTAAGACTACAGAGAGGAGATGTTGGAGGTACATGGAGGACAGGGTCCCAGCAAGATAAGATTAAAAACTCACCTATCAGAGCTAGAGAAAACCAGTGGTGGAATTGAAGCCATTGGTGGAATGAAGATAATAAAAAAATGGTATTGCTGATAGGTGTTAATTGATTTAAACATATTCTTCCTATTGAGCTTTGATTTCAGGATGTTGGCAAGTACCTTAAAATACCTTAACATACTCAGCCACAGCTTTCACAGAAGATGAAGGGAATTGTTTTAATTTTATCTCTAGACTCAAGATGTTTTTTTCCTTTGGTATATATTAAAAAATTTACACAGATTGTGTCCAAATGACTTTGTAATATCATTGAAGATTCCAAGAGATGGAGAAGCTATTTACTGTATTCTTTAGTGGCAGACATATAACTTTATGTTAGCTATGTGAATACAATAATTAATGTGATGTTGTAGCATGACATATAAATTATTCTATTATAATTTTATTATTATTTTATCCTTCTCATTTTTATGTTTGTTGGATTTCTGATAGATATGTTCCTCAAACAGGTCATTAAAGTACTCTTGTTCTTCTATATTCAGTGTTGGACAACTGTTGCCCAGGTGGGCAAAATAATTGATTTTGATAATTTCAGGGACACATTGGAATGTAAATTTACATCCTTTAGGTTCACTGACAGCATCTTTGGGACAGTTCCAGTTACTGACAAGATTAGGGGATGATACATACCTCTTCCTATTCCCAGATGGTTTTGATTTCATCTACTAGAATTCTGTACTTTCAAATTAAAAAAATTCATTTAGTTAGGAAGTTATGAGTATTTGACATGATGATATTATTTAAAATGTCTTTTTGTGTGTGTGTCTTACGTACAAACAAACAAAAAAAAACCCCAAGACTTATGAATTAATTGGGAACTAGGTGGCATAGTAGAATACCCGGCCTGGTGTCAGGAAGACCCTTCTTTCTGAGTTCAAATCTGGCATAAGACACTTGCTATGTGGCCCTGGGCAAGTCACCTAATGCTGTTTGCCTCAGTTTCCTCCTCTGTAATATGAGCTGGAGAAGGAAATGGCAAATGGGGTCATGAAAAATTGGACATGAGAGAAATGACTGAACAGCAACAAAAAATGAGTTCATTGGTCTTTTTTTTTTTTTTTTTTGCTTTTTGGAGAGCAATTGGGGTTAAGTGATTTGCCCAAGGTCACATGGCTAGGAAGTGTTAAATATCTGAGGCCAGATTTGAACTCAGGTCCTCATGACTCCAGGGCCAGTGCTCTATTCACTGCGCCACCCAGCCACCCCAGTTCATTAGTCTTTGTGTGTTCTGATGAAGAACTTCCTCCACTATTTCAGAGGGCCAGCTGTTGTACAGCTTATTGTCTCTGTTGCTGGGGTACTTTGAAAAGTTAGATAACTTGCCCAGATTTGCATTGTCAGTCTGTGTCAAAATCAAGACTTGAACCTAGGCCTTACTGACTCCTAGGCCTATTCTCTTCAACCCTATTCACTTCAACATGCTGCCTTACTCATTGTGGGTTATTATTATTGTTATTATTTTTTTCTCTATTATTTTTACAAAATCCAGAAAGAAATAGTCCCGAGAAGTCTCTATTCTGTTATTGTTATTATTTTTTCAATTTAAACTTCTTCAGAGTGCTGGATAAATAATTTCTTCTTGTAATTAAATGAAAGTAATAGAAGGCACAAATAGCCACATGAAGCTCTTGCCTATATTTTGTATGATCTGTTTCTAATTTTCTTATGACACAGAACATGCACATAATGAAAGCATTCATGTCTTCAGTCCATTTCATGTGCCCTTGTGGTTTGCCTGCTTTTAGTGGTCAGTTCCATCTGTGAAGCATTTCCAACAGGTGGGATATAGATATTTATGATTTGTTCCATTTTAGCTTGCTTTCTTGTGGTTCTTGTTTGCTCATTCTGTGTCCAGGCTAATCCTTCTGGCAGTTTCAAGTAGAGCTAGACTGTAATCTGTGCCTCCTTATTTCTTTGACTCATGAGCAGAGGTACTCCTTATGTATAACTCTTATTGGCATATTACTGATTTATGGCCCTTATTTGCTCCTCCATAGCCCCTGACCATTCAACTTCCTACTCATAACATGGATGATAGATTGGATTTTGAGAGAGGTAAAATTTTTATTATTTTGTTTTATTGATCTCATTCTGATTTTAAATAAATTTCAGAAAAAAAACTGTCCTGGGACAAAGTGTTATACTGTTTTGCTTTAATAGTTAAAATTCTGTAGATTTCTAGTATAATTATATAAAATTACTGATTTTTGGTAATTGAATAAAAGTATCATGAACTTAAATGCTCATCTTTTGTAGGCTCAATGAAAAGATCCTGTATACCATTCCAGGAATGGTGGAATTGATATGTATCTCATCTATTTTCAAAGGATTTTGAAATTTTCTGTTAGATCTTTACATTTTGAAAGCTTTTTGTTGCATGTGGTTTAGACATTATGAATATTTAGTATGGTAAGTTATGGATCAGTGTTGTGTTTGGGAGATTGTGGGTACCATTTTGGTCTATGATAATGTTCCTCTGTGAGTACAACTTACTGGTTGAGTTCTCAAAGATATTTTGAGGTCTGTATTTGTAATATAGAAGTAGCTGTGGAGTCATGGCTAAAGAGCCTGCCTTGAAGCCAAGAAAACTTGAGTTAAAATCCTACCTCTGACATACTACTATCTTTGTGAACCTGGTCAAGTCTCTTAACTTTTCAGTGCTATAGCAATTCTCTAAGACTGGAAGTTGAAGAAAGAGTGCCAGTCTTCATTGATAGAATGAGTTTCTTCATCACGAAGTTCCCTATACCAATAAAGTTGCAGGTCTAGTGTCTCTCCCTATTTATATGCGGATTATATGGGAATTTCATTTGTCAGTTCATGAAATAGAAAGGATTTCTGCTACTGCTATTATTATTTTTTACTGCTAGATATTCCATAGGTGCTAAAGTTTATAGCCTACAGTGAGTGATGTGTTAACTTTTTCTACCACTTTTTTTTGCATACTCTGTTTTAATCACTAAATTCAGGCTCCTTGAGGATAACCTGTGAGTTATTTCTGTTGGCTATGGCCCAATCCTGAATTCCTACCATACACATCTCTTTGTATAAACAAATCTATATGGCTCAGTCTTTTGTTCAGTCTTTCTTTGTCAAATTGCTGTTTTCTGAGTTTGTGTAACTGTTGTCCATGAATGGCCTTTTGATTCAACTCTTACATCTTAGTCATTGCATAGACTTCATCAGAAAGTAAACCGCTACTTTGGTTCCCCTTGATAAATCCAATGGAATATCCCTTTTATTAGTCTTTATTACTGCTCAATGAAGTATTGCCTGATTTTCCAAAGCATTTCTCTTAGTTTTTGATCTGTTTCACCTGGCCTCTGATGTTATCTAAATATCCTTTTTTCTCTTTTGACTAGGAAATGTTCATCTTTATATAGTTGACTTAGTGTGATGGGCCATCTCTTTCATTTATTGTATAAGTTTTTGTTGGATAACATTCAAACCTGTTATGATTCATTTAACAGTTTGAAAGTATACATTAAGACTGATATTGCATAAGTTTTAATTTATTTGAACTTTTTTCCATGGAGATTTGATTTCAGACGATATTTTAATATACTTACCCACAACTTTCTCCATGAGTTATGGTGAGACTCAAATGATATGATGTGTATAAAGCACTTGGTTAATCATGAAGTTCCATATAAATTCTAGCCATTATTAAACACTTTTAATTAGCTGTTTTTGTGTGCCTTGTTCTGTAAATTCTTGAAAATATATTGAAATCCATAGTTCTCAGTCATTAAAAAAAGGGCTTAATTGATCAGTCAAGTCATAGATTTAAAGCATAAAAAAATTCAGAAGCCATCAAATCAATTCCCTTCATTTTGCAGATGAGGAAACTGAGGCATAGAGTAGGCAAATAATTTTGCCCAACATCACACAACTATTTATTATCTGAGGCAGGATTTGGACCCAAGTCTTCCTGACTTTGAGTCTGGTACCCTATCCACTAAAAGGTGTTGCACTGGCCTGTAAAATTCTCTGAGCCCCAAGTCATATTAAAATCTAAGTGGGAAATGCTTAAATAAGTAACAAAAATACAAGGCAATATAGACAACATAAAGTTGTGCTTTTTTAAGTCAATATGTGGCCCAGCAGGAATCCATTTCTATTTGATTTTGGCATTACTGCATTATACCCTCCTCAACTGCTTTGCAGATGTGGACAGTTAGACTATAGTTACCTGGGTTATGGGCCACATGGTTTTATTAATATTGGTCCCTTATTCTAAAAATATTTAGAATCAGTGGAACCTACATTCAGAGTAATTACACCTTGGGGATTAACTGATAGGGATGCAACTGGGCAATTGATGTATTTTCTACTTTCAGCCAGATATTTCTCATGGAAACTCAGTGACATTGTGATGTGGAAACAATATAGACTTACTGATTTACCTTCACTGAGTAGCTTGATTATTTTGCTATCTGGCTATAAGCTGAGTACAGTGATATATTTCTAAATATTATAGTTGACTTAGATATGAAATACATAGAAGCCAGGGGGAAATAACTGAAGTCTGAACTCCACATGTCAGATTCAGTAAAGGAACTACATCACTTTATGACCTCCTTGTATGGAAAATTTGAATCACTCTTGCCTGAAATAGCAAAGTTGGATCTCGAGTTATGGAAAATGACAAACACATTGAAAATATGGAAGAAATTCCTCAGGAGAATTAAGAGAAATATCACAGAAAAAATTCAATGCATTGAAGAGTACTGATTATACTCAATACCATTATGAACAGATGAGTTGTGACATGAAGGAGCCGAAGAAGGTCTTAGACCGTGAGAATTAATGGAGTATTTGCTGAAAACAAATACAAAAATGAAAACAAACATCCAGAACCATTTAGCCTGCAGGGAAGATGGGGGGAAATGATTATAATTTGATGTCACATGGGGGGAAATAATTATAATTTGATGTCATACTCTAGTGTATTCTTTTAAAGAATATTTTAGTTATTAGACTACTCTATGCCAGATCCATAACAGGACAAGAAAGAACCCCTTTTATTAGGGAAAATTACTCCATCAAGAATGCTTTACTCATGATCTAAGGAAGCTAAAAGTAGGAGAAAACTTTATACAAAATTGAAAATTTTTGTCTCATTGTATCTTAACCCAGTTATTTGGAATTAAGCAGGGGCAGGTGTCTAAAATTTACCTTCCAGGGCATTTTTATTATTCCCTGTTTAATCCAGTTTAGTATTTGGATTCCCTCTGTGTAAAGCCAATCAGCAGTAGATTCCTGAGAGAATGCTACTGTGAACAGCTTTTAAGATTCGGATTACACAGTATTAGTGAACACTCTGTTTATTCCATTACAAATCAAGATTCAGTACAATGTTCACAATATCAACAATTCACAATATTATATACAATATTTAGAACAAGGAAAGTATAGAAAGTAACAAGGAATAAGAGAAGAATCACTTGGTTTCCCTAAGGGGGGAACCAGCTTCACATTTTTAGATTCAATCAGTCAAGTCAAAGATCCAATCAATCAATTAACAAAAGGAATGACCTAGTTTCCCTAAGAGGGAGTTGATTCAATCAACAATTCACAATATACTGATCTTCCACTCATGGGGCAACCATTAACTTTA
>JAQQSW010012184.1:0-12582 GCA_028646575.1 Pseudocheirus occidentalis | reverse complement strand
ATATAATACTGGAAGGAAACATAGAGGCCATGTCTTTAAATCCTGTCATTTGACATATGAGGAAATTGAGTCAGAAAGGTTACATTTCTTACAGAAGGTCACAGAGGTATAAATAGCAGAGACAGGATTAAAACTCATATTATTTGTCTTTATATCTGTCATTTATATGAGAACTTTCAATCTCTGATAATTTTTCGTTGATTAATTGAATCCAAAATAATATAAATTCAAGAAATAAGCAGATTACTTTTCTCTCCTCCCTGCATGCATTGGTTGACATGGTTTTAATCTTGTGAATTTGTCATCAAATTTTATCAAAAGAAAGGATGAATCTAGTGGTTGGCCAGCATAACATGAATCAGCTGCATGGCATGTCTATCAAAAAAGCTAATATGACATTAGACTTGACTTAGAAGGTCATAGAATCTGGGACAAAGGATATTAATTATGTTAGTTCCACAATTCTCTGCCCTACTCAGGCTATATCTACTAATCTACATTCAATTACAGATTTCACGTTTTCCATTAGTAAGGATGATACAAGTTGGATAATGTCTAAAACAAAGATACCAGGACAGCAAAGGGAAGTGAGTCAGTGTTCTGTGAAGAGAGGCTATGCAGATTGGGAGGCTTTAGCCTTGGGAAGAGGATATTATCATGCACCACATTGTAAGTGTCGTTAACTCCTTGAAAAGCTATCCAGTGGTGAGTGGACTGGAGAGGACAATAGTCATTTCCCCTTTACATTGATGGAATCTCTTCTGAATAGGAAGAAATCTGCTGATCTCCTACCTTTCCATCTTACTCCTTACCATATACTCATTGATATGATGACATCGGCCTCTTTGTTATTCAGTGAACAAGACACTCCATCTCTTACATCTAGGAATTTTTTTTTCTGGCTTTCCTTCATACAAGGAATGCTCTGATTCCTTCTCTCTCCTTATTGGCTTCCTAGCTTCCTGTAGCTCCCAGATAAAATTTCTTTCTTTCTCTTTCTTCTGTTAATCATTCCCAATTTACCCTGTCCATAGCTTGTTCATATATATTTGTTTGTCATCCCCCCTACTACATTGTGAGCTCCTTGAGGACAGGGACTGTCTTTTGCCTCTTTTTGTATCCCTAGTATAGTTTAATATAGAGTGATAACATAGCACATGTTTAGTAAATGTTTATTTATTGATTGGTTTATCTTTTGGCCGTTCATTCAAAAAAATGTCATTAGGTATCAACTATGTGCAAAGGACACTATTGTTAGAAGCCTGATGTCAGAGGAGTAGGAAATGTAATGGCAAAGATCAGGTGAGACAACTCTTGTCTTCATGGATTGTCAAATTAGAGTTTGTACTATATCTATTCATTGCAAACTGGTGAACCCTTCTGTTTTACTTCTGGTGTGCCCATGTCAGAAGTTGTTGGACCCTAACTGAGTGAAATAAAATGCTTATGCCCCTTGGAGCAGAGGAGATACAATGCTAAACCATTATCACTTTCCACCCCTGCCTTACACTAAGTATACTCATCAACAGCATTTTACATTAAGCCAATGCACGTTTCACTTACAGGATGAATACAAAAACTGTAAAAAAATAATTATACTAATTATCAGTAGTACACTGAAATATAAAACTAAGGAAAGTGCAGATGGTATTCTCTGAAATGATTCAAAACAAAACAGTTGGCAATTGACTAACACAAGGAATATTCTGCTAACAAAGACATAATCCCTCCATAATACTATGTACAATGCATAAAATATTAATGGTAGCATTTTGGAAAATCACTATAGAATCTTGCACACAATAGATGTTGAGATATGTTGAATTGAGTTTATTTGAGTGCACCAAAAAGTTACTATAGCACTTGATGCCAGAATTCCTTGAAAACACCCTTTCCTCTTTTATCTTATCTAATAAAGAACCAGATCGTTATCGAATGTAGTGCCAGATTGTAAGTTCTGTGTTCTTAAAAATATTGTTTAGCTGAAATGTCATGACTATTGCTTTCAGGATGCTTCCTAAGCAAACATTTGAGTGAATTCTGTTGAACTTTTCTCACTATTGAGAAGTCTCAAAATAAATAGTCAAAGTTTTAAAAGAGCTATTTTATTTTTAAAAAGAATTTGACAAATAACCTAAAAGGTTTGGGGCAGAGGGAAGAGTTGCTAGTAAGAGGTGAGGGAGAGTTGTTTTGAAACACTTCTCATGGGTACTTGATGATTAAGAATGCTTGCTGTTTCAGGATGATATTAAACTAGATCTTTAGAGAAAATAAAACTTAATTTCCTTTCCATGAAACTGTATATTTTTCACAGTCTAAAACCTTAGGGGTAAGTGTGTATTTCCTCGTAGAATTCAGGAAAAGAAAAGGAAAAGACAGGCGAAATCTGACATGCACTCTAAGTTTTGGAAGGAAAGATTTCAAAAGGATAATCAGGATACCATGAGTTAAAATTCTACCTGGAGAGGCAGTTTAAATGTTATAAAGATAGCTATAGAAGAGGGTTGGAAGGAAAAATACAAGATGAATGCAAAATTTGGCATAGATCTTGAAAAATAGTGTTATTACTGTTACAGCTCAGAATGAGTGGAGGTTAGTAAGGAATGTCTGGTACATGGTGGTTAATTAACGTTTCATCCTTGACTGAATTTGTTATCATTGAGTTGCTTCAGCAATGTCTGACTCTCCATGCCCTCATTTGGGTTTTTCTTGGCAAAGGCACTGGGGTGGTTGGACATTTCCTTCTCCTACTCATATTGTAAATGAAAAATAGGCAAACAGGTTTAAGTGACTTGCTCAGGGTCCCATAGCTAGGAAGTGTCTGAATTCAGATTCGAACTCACGAAGATAAGTCTTCCTGATTCCAGGGCCACTATTATATACATTGTGCCACTTAGCTGCCTTGTTGATTGAATGGTAATCCAATTTAAAAAAGTTCTGCTTGTTGTTGGGAAGTTTGTTTTGCTGTAGTTTTGTTGAGCTATAGGCATATGGTTACTCGGTGCAGAGTCATGGAGTCATGAGAACAGAGTTCAAATTCAGCCTCAGACACTTTCTAGCTGTGTGATGCTGGGTAAGTCACTCAGCCTCTGATTTTCTGACAAAATGGATCCACTGGAGAAAGAAATGGCAAATCATCCCATTATCTTTGAAATGACAACTGAAAATGAGGCAATGGAGTATTGGGCATGGCTGAAATAATTGCAATAAAATAACAACAAAACTGTGTTGAGGGGGAAAAAGAGGATTTTCAGAGAAGGGATGTGAAGGACCATTGCTTGGGCAAGATGGAAATGATTTTAAAAAATGATTGAGTGAAAGCAGAGCTGAACAGTTCTAATGTTGTTGGTGTTTTCTCTGCCTGTCTATAAAAGGTCTGTCTTGATACTCCTTTGTGTCAGAGACATAAGCTTACCTTCCTAAAAGTTTTGCCAGACAAAAAATTTGAAGTTAAGGGGATGCCCATCAATCGGGGAATGGATAAATAAGTTGTGGTATCTGAATGCAATGGAATGCTATTGTTCTATAAGAAATGAGGAGCAGATGAACTTCATATTTACCTGTGAGGCTTAGACAAACTTATGCTAAATAAGAAGAGCAGAACCAGGAGAACTTTGTATACAATGACAGACACAATGTATGTGTGATGACCAGCTTTGATAAACTGGACTCTTCTCAGCAACACAAGGTTATAACACAACAATCTCAGGATGGAAGGAGATGTCTACATTTAGAGAAAGGCCTAGAAAGAACAGAGTTTAAATGGAGACTGAAGCAAACTATATGCTCTCTTTCTTTTCCATGTTTGGTTTTGTTTCCTCTTTCCCATTGTTCATTCCAACTGTTACAATCCTTCAATACAACTAGACTAATGTCTAATATGAAAGTATTGGCAGATCCTATACTTGATTGCATGCTGCCATGGCAGGGGGAGGTGGTGGGGAGGGAGGGGGGGAAATTTGAAACTCAAGGGATTATGGAACTGAATCTTGTAAACTAAAAGTAAACAAACAACTCAATAAACATTTTTTTTAAGTTATGCTAGAGGAATATCAGCACAAGGAAATTCTACCCAGAAAGGAAGAGGGAAAGACTACAATAATGGTTGTGGCCAAACAAGAACAATCACTGGATATAGACAGTCTTGTGACCACTCAATAAGGAAAGCTTTGGGCATGACCACTCAGAGACCAAAGAAAAATAGGAAACAGTCTTCAGTCTGAAGTGGCCCTTTTTCTACTCATGGCCCTCATACACTTTGACAGTGATAGGGGCAGATTGGTTGAAAAGGGGCTAAAGGAGCTGAGAATAACATGCTGTTTAGAAGTTCTATAAATATCACCCTTACTCTTGTTACTTGTTCATTGACTGATAAGTAGACATACTACTGGAATAAATGAATCATGATTATGCTGGCGTTCACACTATAAATATGAGCAAGAGACAGGAGAATGTTTTAGTTATATGGGACTTCTTTGGTCCTTTATAGGACCAAATTAGAGAGTTGGTGAAACTTGTTTTATGTTGTTTCCACAGGCAACAAGAAATATCAATTCATGGAACATTTGGCCATGTCATATTTCAGTGCTGACAAAACAAAGGATTTACAAAAAGATCATCCTTAAAATATCTAAAATTTAGGCGATAACATCCATGGCAAAAGATGAAGACCCAGACAAATTTTTTGAAGAACTCAAATCCTTTTATTTATAAATATATGCATGGTATTTTACTATGACTTAATTGGCATAGTGAGCTACAAGTCATTGCAGCTCCTACCAATTTCATAGGAAAATATGGTATTTTTGGCTCTTTTGCCTAGAACCGGAAAAGTGAAATCTTTCCTTCTTGCTTATGTATGCTTTACATGTTATTATAAAAATAATTGAAAAAAATTTACAGTATCATTCAGGACCGCTTGTTGAAGACACAATGAAAGACTTACTCAAAAGTTCTATAAGCTTCTTAGTTACCCTCATTTCTCCTCCAGCTCAGGGTGGAATAAGAGCCAGGATTGTTGCCCACCCTATATGTGGTCCAGGAAGTGATTTGAACTTATTGGCTATGCTATCCCTTTATGTCTTTCCAGAGAACTTTTGTAAATCTAAATCAGGTTATGTACTGACATTAAAAATGAGGTTATGATTCATCTTCTGGGCTATCAAAGAATTTACATATCCTCTACTTTCTTCCTGATGATCCAGGATAAATAAGAACAAACAAATGAATATATAAAAAGACATAAACTGTTAAACAAAAGTGTTGAGATTTCATGATGTTTGTTTTTCTGTTTCTCTTTTTCCCCTAAATGTTTTTCGTAACTAAAACAGGAAGATATTTCCACAGCTTCTGACCAGTCAGGAACTTCTTGAGTAAAGCAATGACCAATTAGACAGATTGCTAAAATGTAGGCCAGAGAGTGTAAATGTCCAAATCATCTGTGCAATGCTAACACATACAAATTAAGCATCTTGCTCCACAAAAAATATAAGAGAATTTCAAATAAGGCATTTTTTCTATAAATAATATTAGCAACCATGGTAGCCAGTGAGAGATAGACTTTCCATTCTAAGATATTGTCCCATCAACTAAAGCCAGTATAGCATGGAATACATGGTGAACATTGAGTTCCCCTTAAGAAAACCTAGCAAAAATATTAGGTCAGCTCTAACAGTTAAAATTAACAAATTTAAAATCTGAATTTTAAAGGAAACCCTGGAGTGCATAACATGAATTTAAATGGACAGATATGGACATTATAATTCATTGAAGATAGCTTCTTTCAATACTGTAATTACTCAATAAATATAATTCAAATTTTAGGCAACTGTCCTTACCAGCCACCCAGAGGCAAATCTTAATGGGGATTGGATTTCACTTCATTGATTAACAGATATTGACATGGTATCTTCCTCTTCTATTCCCAATTCTTGGTCCACAAGTATCCCTTACAAACTAACCCTTCCATCCCACTCACGTATAGAAATTTCCATTTCAATAGATAAAAGTATTAAAAGTAGGCAAAGTATCTTATCTAGTCCATAAAATGTGTATTTACCACCTGGAATACTCCCCCCTGCCCTTCAATTCACCCCTCCCAAGAACTGCTTCCCCTCCACAACACCCAGTTCAAGTTTTGTGATTTCATTGGTGTAAGGGATTCCTAGCCTGGAAACCTTCACCATTGGGATGAATCATTATCTTGCTAGTAACTTGAGGAGTAGATTGGTAGTAATTGAGACAGGTAAAGTGATTTGTCCTTCAGTCATAAGATAATAAGAACAGCCCCAGTATGGAAAGAATTCAGGCATATTCTTCTACAGCCCCTCATTTTGTAAATAAGGAAACAGACCCAGGCAAGTAAATAGTAAGTCCCAGAGGCAGCCACCCAGATAGCATGTGTCATCCATAAGACTTTAGCACAGGTCTGTCTGACTCTGAAAGCAGATCTCGGTCATTTATACCAATATTAATTCATATGATGTAAAATACGGACCATCTATCACTGCACACAAACCACAAAACTGCTTTCTTCCATGCAAATTAATATTAGGCAACATAAAGGAAAACTGGATAATAACATATCAGAAGTGCAATTAATTCTTGATGTTAAAAGAACTTCTACACATTGGAAAAGGTGTCATGGTTCTAATTGTTGTGAAAATCTATATTATACAGAGTCAATAGCAGTTAGATGTTGAAGTGTAATGAACCATTCAAACTAATTTTTGGCATTTTTATTTATTTTCTGCTTATTTATCTATATTTTAGAAGGTGAGGGAATACAAAATAAGGCCTTTAAACCCTACCACTCTGAACTTAAAACAATGTTTTTATTACTGCCAATAGGAAACCCCAGTTCTATAGTTAAAGTAATTGGCTGCTCTTTCTAGTTCTAATAGCTATCTATAATTATGAAGATAATTCTTTTTAATGTTATATCCAGTGCTCATTCTAATAAAGTAGCCATTAAAATTAATGGAATACAAAAATGAACAAGGCTTGCATGCTGGGACTCACTTCTCTTGGGGACTTTACAAACCATCCAGTGGTGGTCTCTCTATAGTTCATTTTCTGGAGAATTAGATTTTTATATACACTAATATGCATTCATATTCTAGAGGGTTCATAGTCTAAGGGTCTACATATTATAGAGGACTATTTTTCTTTGATCCCTTTGTTTAAATCAGAAAATGCAGATAGCAAGTGGAAAGAACCTTATAGAAGTTGACTGGAGCCTTGCAAAAGGCCATGGGTAATACTTTCCCCCCATCTTTCACATAACAATTCTTCTAGTGCTTGAATGAGACTTGTTTTTCCCCTTAATTAATCTAATTTCCAAGTTGAATAGCCTTCTGTCTTTTAATTAATCTTCCTTTGGCATAGGGTGATGTAGTCAGAAGAATATCACACTTCGACTAAGAATAACTGGATCTTGGTTATCACTTATTATCTTTGGGACAGTGAATGAAAAAGAAGAATTTATTAAGGGACTAGTATCTGCTGGATAAAAGATAACTGACAAGATAACAAAAAAAGGAGGTCCCACCCTTAAGGAATAGAGACAACACAAATGGGGAAATGGTGCCCAGGGAAGGGAGTTTTGGTGGAGAGATTCATAAGGCTTGTGAGTGGAGTCCTAAGACAACCAATGCCATATCTTTTCCAGTCATGATGGTAGTGGATTTGATTATTGGATTTATATCAAAAATCAGAAGGCCAAGATAGGCAGTGTGTGAGAGCACAGGGATGAGAAATGTCCAGATAGAGCCTGATAGCCTAGTGTTTGAGACTGGCTAACACGTGAAGCCTAGTCTGGACAGGGCAGATAGAGTGGTTTTTTGAGTTTGTACCCTTTTATTCACTGATCAGGACAGTTTAGCTTTGATGAAGTTACAAAACTGACTAGAATGACTTCCATCTAAGAAGGAGGTCATGGATCTGGTGGGTATCACCGATGAGGAGAAGGTCCATTGATTTTATTCCAGGTCAGTCTCAGGCTCCTTTAATTGACCAATGTTAATTAGCCATTTACTATTTTCCAGGTATTGTCCTGGGTACATATAGGAAAATGAAAACTTGACTTGTGGAAGGTGCTGAAAAGGCTATACCTTATGTTCCTGGATAAGTAGCAATGGTGACAAGGACAGGGAATTTGCTAGGACTCTATCCTCCTACTCAGAGGTCAGAACTCCAGAAGGCTGTGAGCAATCTACACCAAATTCTCTAGAGTGCCAGGGAAATGAGGAATAGTTTCCATGATGTTGGTGAAAATGTTATATCTGGACTCTCAAATAAGATATTTAGCAGAATGACTTGGAAAAAATCACATTGTATAAAATGCCGCTGTGAGTGGTTCTCTCTTCACAAACATTCCTTAATAGAAAATAAATTAGCTTGCTACCACCAATGAAGGAACCAATCACATTTATGGAACACATCTCAGGAAATAAGGTACATCTTGTTGGTTCTCTGATTGTCTTCTCATCAGGTGATACTCTAAGGATCTGAATGGAAAGATGCATATATAAGGAAAATAACTCCTAACAAACCATGCAGCTATTTCCTTCTAAATGCCTACAAAATGAGTTGGCTTTGATCTTCACTCAATAAATGGCCAGATATACACAAATTTATGAAGTGGCCTCTGCAACAGTGTTCACCTTTTCCTTCCATAAATGCTCTAGCTCACCACTACAGCAGACCCCTATTAGGGAAGTTATTAATACTGACATAGTTCATTGGTTCTACTGCTGGCCCTTCCTCCCCTTGGTAAGCTTATCTTATTCTGTTGCTTTATTATCTATTCAATAGATTTTGTATCAATGAGTCATTTAAATTTCTCTTTTTTTATAAACCATTCGAATGTATCTTCCTTTAACACATTCTCCTCAGGTCTATTTTTTTATGAGTCTGTCTATTTTTATTAGAAAGTAGAGGTACTAGTGCTTAGATCTGTCAAAGAGGCTTGTCTCTGGAGATGAACCAATCTTATCATAATGTTAATTTATCTACTTAGTGAAATTATCATAAACTCTGTGTGAGTTACTGAACTCAGAGAATTGCACAGAGCATTTTTTCTTGTTGGTTTTGTAAATTGAAAAAATATATAGTGATCAATCCTCATATAATAGTATTCTATTAAATGGAATTACATAACTGCAGCAAAACTGATTTGGAAACTTAAATAGTTGTATAAATGCTAGCTGTGACCTCTTTTAGTGTTTCTTGATATTTATCTGCCATCGCATGTCTCTGTCTCTCCTGCTTTTGGTTTTTCTCTGACTATGTCTCTTATATACTTTTACAGATTTCCAAACATCTGTCCTCTCCAATTTTTATATAACTTAATTTGAAAATTTTCATCAGCTTTGTTTCTCCCTGTCAATTCATTCACTGTCTTTTCTTTCTGGTTCCTGTACTTTATTTTCCACCATCTTTGTATTTTGTTTCAGTCACTATATTTGATTCCTCATGCCATGCTTGGTTGAGCAGAATGACTTTCTGACATTTACTAGGGTATGATTGTTTTCATTTGTTTCTTCATCAAAAGTTTATCTGTCAATTGACTCTTCATTTCCTATATTGATCAGAACTCTGGGTCATCATTGAACTGAGGAGGAAAGAACTATCAGATTCAAAGTTTTTCTCAACATTTTGGTTTACATTAAGGTTTACAAAGTACTTTTATATCAATCATCTCCTGTGAGTTTCAAAAAACATATGAATTAAACATTATAGTGTTTGATCAACCTTTTTACAAATAAAGAAACTGAGGCTCATAGACATTAAGTGATTTGCCCAAAGGCATCCACCTAAAACATACAGAGGCAAAAATAAAACCAACATATTAACTGGGTGGTACAAAGGATAGTTATCTGGATGTGGGATGTGGAAGATGTGAATTCAAGTCCTAACACTGTGACCCTATCCAAGTCACTTAGAACTGTTGAGCTTTATTTTTCCTGTCTTTGCACTGGGCATAATGATAGCATTTACTCACTGAATTTTTCTGAGGATCAAATAACATGGCATCAGTCAAGAAATTTGCACACCTTAAATTGCAATATAAATCTTATATTTATGATTACAAAAAATGCAAACCCAGGTATCTACCAGTTGCAAGTTGAATATGCTTTTCCTGTTTGTGTTAACTGATTGTAAAAATAAAGGGTAATTCAGTGTAATATAGATATAGTTTGATTCCATAGGCTCTTATGGAACAGAGAGCTGTTATAGAATCTGCCGTGAATAAATGTACTATTGTTCTTTTCCAAATTGATTTCATAGAACTACCCCCTGTGAATTCTTCATTCCAGCCAAAGTGCTGCCTGCTGTTCTCTGGGCACATTTTATCTCCTGCCTTCCTGCATAATTTTGCACAATTTTCTCCAAGTTCAGAATGCTCCCTTTATCTCTTTGAATCCATTGAAGGCTTAGCTTCTGTACCACCTAATGCAACTGGCCTTTCTTAATTCCACACCTAGCACGCCAGATTGCTCCCCATCCTCCAATTAAATTAGGGGGTACTCGTACATACATATCCATGTGTGTGCACATACATATGTATATATGTGCACATACACACAGACATGCATATAGGTGTATAGTGTATATGTATGTATACATAGCAACGCACCTTTGTACACATGCATATATGTACATGCATGTGTTTGTGTGTACACATGTGTGGAATGCATGTATGTATATGTATGGATTGTGTACGCAGACACACAGACTCTATGTGTGTGTATATATGTGTGTGTATATATATATATATATATATATATATATATATATATATATGTAATGTGAAAATTTGCGGGTAGGAACTGCTTTAATTTTTATCTCTTTATGCCAAGTGTCTTGTAAATTTCTTGGAACACAGTAGGTACTGACTAAATGTTTGCTGTAGTGATAAATAAGAGAATGAACGAAAAGGCATCTATTGACCACCTCTTTGGTACCAAACACTGTACCAAATGTTAGACATACCAATACAAAAGCAAAGACAGTATCTGCTCTCAAGGAACTTATATTCAAATGGAGAAAATAAACACACATAGTTACTGTTGACCAGGAAGTAGCATTTTTTTTTCCCTGAAAGTTACAGGAATAGTCAGTAGTTCAATAGAGACTAGGCCATTTGCTGTCTAGATTCATTTGAGAAGAGACTTTGACTGACTAAATGAATGTAATGTTCAGGGGTGGAGTAGTGCTTGGATTGAATTGAGAACTTACTAGCTAAATGAATGAGGCACACTGTATTTTGATTTTTCTCTGTTCTGTGAATGGTTTGCCTTAATTTGTCACTGAATAAATGGAGTTTGCTATGCTGGTATTCCAAACTTTGGAAGTTGCCTTTGCTTGGCATTACATACTGGTAGAACAGAACTGGTTAGATTTTATGGCATTTTAAAGTGAGGGATTGGTTAGGGTTTGAGGAAAATGGAACAAGTTGATTCTTCCTTTCATCACGTTGGTGACCATTTTACTTAAATCTAGAATTTGTATCTAAGGATACCAATTGCCACCCACCCCCCAAAAAGTTATCCTAAGCATAATCTGCTCAATATTTCAATAAGGATTTATTTAGCACATATTGTGTGCCAAGAATTGTGACTATAAATATCAGCCATTCTGTCCTGTGCTTGTCTTTTAGGTAGAAAACTTTTGGACCAATCATAACATACTGGCATATATATGGTTTGTTTTCAGATTTCACTGGCATTGGGATTTCACATTCAGTTCCTTGGTAATGTTTATTGCATCATTTCAGGAGAAAATAATCTAGGTCTTCCATATGTTAGTTTATCATTCTTTAAGACCATAGTGTATTATTATTATCCCCTCCCCCTCCACACAATAGCATTGATCCTATAGCTGGGGTTTGATCAGCTTCATATTATGCCAATCTTGCCTGTTTTTCCCTCACCAGTCATGTGTGTTGAGCCAATGTATTTAGAAATATTACTGACTCACTGATAAGATTGCCACTTCTAAGTGACCTCATATTTACTGAAGTTAGAGAAAGCTTATAGCAGTGTAAATAATGCACATGACCTGAAGCCAGGAACACTTGCATTCAAGTCTAGTCTTAGGCATTAACTGTGTCACCCTAAGCAATCTCTTTACCTCTATTTCCCAGTATACCCGTCACATACACACAAATATACACACACAGAAATTTATATATATATGTATGTGTGTGTATAATATACACACATACATATACACAGACACATATTTTTAGCACACTGCATGAAACATAGTAGGTACCACATAAATGTTTATTCTTTTCCCTTCCCCTTCCTTTGGGATAAGATAAATCCTACTGCTAACAAGATGCCTTTCCACATTTGGATTTCTCAATGAAGTTTATTGTGTTGGATACTAATTCTTCCTCCATAATTTTTCAGCTGATATATTGGACACTTTGTTTGTAAATACAGATTATTTAGGATCAGTGCTTATGAATTTTTAAAAAAAGTTCTAAATTAAAACAGACCCACAGGAAAAATACTAAGGTGAAATGTGAATTCTCCAAGTAATTATTTGGATAATATTTATCCAAGCATAGAG
>JAQQSW010012183.1:0-12582 GCA_028646575.1 Pseudocheirus occidentalis | reverse complement strand
CTATTCACTGAACCACCTATGTGTCTCTAAATGAAGGGGACCAAGAAGCCATAAAATAAACTGTGTAATCTTGCTATGCTTATAGGACCCTATAAGATGACAGCCAGCCTTTTGAAGTTTGTTCTATTTAAAAAATGACAGGCAAACGAATATTAGCTTGCATAGACCACCTTACCCTTCTAAAAAGCACCAACACAGGTGTACTGGGTTTCTTGGCAGATGCAAACTAGTTATGGGAGGCAAAGATTCTTAATAGGTACCTAGATGTGCTATTCAGGCTTTAACCCTTCCTAGTATACTAGGTATCACAGTTACTCTCACTACAGTTGGAATTCCCATTCCATTTATTCTTCTCACCCCTCTATTATCATTGGAATCAGTTGGAGAATGGATGAGTGCTGCTTAAGGTCCTTACAGACCTTCTAGAAAAATGACAAGTGACATATGGAGTATATGGTCATGGGTATGACATTTCTACATGTAAAACCGTGGGCTTGATCTCCTGAGTGATCAGAAAGGATCCCAGAACTCTATCTTCCATTCCCTTCCACTGGGTAACCGTACCCAGTCTACGCTGCCCAAGTTCACCACATGCACTGTGAAGATTTATGCTTGTAGGTAGCCTGGGCTAAATACACGCTACCTTGAAGGCCAATCTGAGCAACTACCAGAAGCATCAACCGTAGGTCCAGACATGCAGAATTTTTAAGACATCATGACTAGCAATGAGTCAACTACTCCCTTAGCTGAGACAGGCTGATGTAGTGATTCAAGCCACAGTAAGACTTTAAGAAAGGATAAGGTGGAAGAACTCACCAATTTCAGATCATGATAAATAGCTCAGGAGTCCATCACAAGAAGGGGGGAAGGGTGCAGAAAGCCGTGAGTAATAATGCCAAGATGAGAGACAAAGGATGAGTCAATTGGTGAAGTCTAGGTAAAGAATACATGAGTATCTTGTAATGGAAAGGGATACGATCTAAGGAGCTAGCAAGTACTTAGGCATCTCCTTGAAAAATTAGAGCACAGTGAATTTTCAAAGACTTTCCACCTGAGCAAAAATGAGCCACAAGTGAGCACCAGTCGGTGTTGATAATAGCAGGCTGACAGGAGGTCTCCTTGCAAATATTGTCAGAATGATATTAGTAATTTGTTTGAACTCAAAATGAACAACATAGTGCAGTGCTAACAGTGCTGGATTTGGAGTCAGAAGTACATTTGAATCCTAATTCTGTCATTTTACTGTGTGTAAATTTGGCCAAGTCACTCAAGCCAGATCTCAGTTTCCTCATATGTAAAATGAAGAGAGGGAATTAGATGATTTTGAAAGTCCCTTCCAACCTTCTAACTATTTTCTAATGAAATGGGTTGGGGATTGTTTGTTTTTTACTGGAAAGTATTCTATAGTTCAAAGTGGTTTTCTCTCCAGTCTGCACAATGACTTGTCTACAATTTTGCAAAAGCATGAGAAACACTTCCCATAAAGAAAATAAAACAGAACATTGCAATGTTGATCACCTGAGGGGCACATCAAGCTTTCACCTCTCAAAGTTAGGTTTGAAATAGATCATTATACCTAAGGCCTTCTCCTAGCTCAATTGAAGAGCTATCTTTGGCTAATAAAGGGATTGGCTATGTAGCATTGCACAGGAAGGGGAATGGCATCCTGATGCCCATCTTGGAAAGGTCCATAGAGTAACAGGTCTAGAACTAGAATGAGCAACTCAGAGATCATCTAGTCCAACCCATTCATATTATAGTTGAGAAAAGTTAGGCCAGGGACCTTAGGTGATTTGCACAAGGTCACATAATAAGCATTTGCTTCTGCTGTTAAATGGTGTCCCACTTTTTGTAACCCTATTGGGGATTTCTTGACAAAGATATTGAAATGGTTTGCCATTTCCTTCTCCAGCCCATTTTCCAGATGAGGAAACAGGCAAACACAGTAAGTGACTTGCCCAGGGTTATACAGCTAATAAGTGTCTGAAGCCAGATTCAGACTCAGGAAGATAAGTCTTCCTGACTCCAGGTCCATCACTCTATCTGCTGCATGACCTAGCTGCCCTTAATAAGCCTTAGAGGAAGGATAAAATCCCAGCTTCTCTGACTCTAGAACCAGTGTTTTTTGTTTGCTTGCTTTTAATAAAAATAAGAACTAAACCTGCAGAGATTTCCTTTACATCTTAGATGTAAATATGAAAGTACTGGCACTCATCACTAATTAAGCAACTGCTTGGCATCTTGGCCCTTCTTCTGTTACAACAATGAATACTAATGGTGAAACACAGAAAATTGCAAGATCATTGAGTGCCAGAATTTGGACCAAGCCTACATCCTACTCTTCTCAACCCCAACGTCAAACACAGATTCACCTGAGAGTAGGTGGAGAGAAGGAAAGATTTGTTTTTAAATTCTAGTTAGATATATTAGGAAACCATAGCCTACATCTCCCCACAACTAAAGCTTAGTAGTGCAGGTCCTGAGACCTACAGTTCCTCGTCCATTTTAAGAGTCTAAACTCCAGAGGTGTGGTCACCATTTTTCCCAGGCCCATTGTGCCTCAGTATGTCCCACCCCCCCCATCTAAGTTTACTGTCCCTGGTCCTGACCTTCCTATGCTCCTCCGTTCTGTAGTCTGACTTATTCCATTGCCTGCCTTCTTGACTCTATCCTCAGCTCATCTACCTGGATTCTCACCTTCTGGTTTGTGTCCCAATTACACACTCTCACACATTCTGTTGACCCATTGCTTCACTGCCTTTGCTGCCCTCTTGAGCTGAGCTCCTCTGGTGAAGTATTTTGTGTTTGTGGACCTGAACTCTCCCCCCTACTAGCTACCATTTCCCCCAGGTCACAGCTGTAAGCCCTGTGGTATTTGGTGGCCTGCTGCCCTCTGCTGGGCCTATTGAAACCTGTGGAGGCTGTAAGGGAGCCAGAATTGCTATAATTAACTCGGTCTATACTAAAGCCCTGCCTCTGGTCAGTACACTGTGCAAAGATCAGCTCAAAGTAGAAAGGGAAAGGATTTCTAGAGGAAACATAATCTTATTTGTGAAGAGAGAATAAAAGGATTGAAGAAATAAACTAGAAAGGAGTAGAAAGCAAGGGAGAAGATGGAAATATTTTTTCATTCATTCATTCACATGCAGAAATGGGCAAGGAAAAAAGTGGTTTAGGATTAATTTTCTAATCCAAGGATTCTTTACCTTCTTTGTGCTGTGGACGCCTTTGACAGTGTGGTGAAATCTATGAACCTTCTCATATTTTTAAATGCATAAAATAAAATGCATGTAACTAAAAAGGAAACAGAAGATTAGTGAAAATAAAGATGTAACTTTTTTCCCATACTAGTTCAAAGTCCCCTTGAAATGTATCCACAAACCTTTTTATTTATCCACAAGGGGTCTGTGGATCCCCAACTTAAGAACTCCTGTTCTAATCATTTATATGGCCTATACTTGAATCTCTTCCAATGGTAACTGCACTGTCTAGTCTAGTATAAGCACCAGACGCAAGAGTTTCAGAGTTGGGAAATGAAGTTTGTGTATGCCTTCATAAGTATCTATGTCTCTGTGTGAGTGGGTATATACAGGCCTAAATAGATATGACGTTTTATAGGGCTAGGCTGTTTTTAATCATCCATAATCAAACTGATTAGAAGACATAAATCATAGATAGAGAACTGAAAGGAATCTCAAGGACCAATTCATCCAACCCCCTCATTTTACAGAGGAAGAAAGTGAGGCCCAAGATGGTAAAGTGTCTTTCTCAAACAGTAAGTCCCTGAGGAAGAATTTGAACCCAGGTCCTCTGAATCCAAAGTCAAGGCTTTTTCACTGTAGTAATAAGGGGGCCCCCAGAATGACAGTTCCAGGTATCTTTAGTTTTCCACCATGACCAATGGCAGCTAGGAAAAATCTTCATATCCTAAGAAGCATGTTCAATACAATCAAAATTTAAGGCTTGTGGATTTTGTCAGAAGCCAGTCACACTTCTGGGGGTAAGTAAATTTTAACAAATAGGGAAGATCAGAAAGGCTCAATAAAGGCTTCGCCACTCCCCGAGTTGTACCTTTGCCACCTACACTTCATCACTACCTTAAGCTCCTCCTGCTTCTCTAACTGGAAAACAGAGCAAACACTTCTCCCATAACCTCACTTTATAAAGGGCATAAGATGCCAGTCATCTCTTCATTTGCTACTAGCTTCTTGGCTTAGTTTCAGCTCCATCATCTTCATTATACCCTGACATAGGGTAGCCTCTGGCACTCCTTTTCATCTTCCTTTTGTATATTGCCTTCGCCTGTTAGACTATAAGTTCCTTGAGGGCAGTAATTGTCTTATTTATATCACCAGTGCTTAATATGGTGCCCAGCATATAGTTGGCACTTACTAAATGTTTACCACATCATATATCATATATATATTGATATATCATATCATATATCAGTATATGCATATATCATACAGATCCCAGAATGGAATTTGAAATTCAGCTATGTTTTGTTTTGTTTTGTTTTGTTTGGAGGCCAATTGGGGTTAAGTGACTTGCCCAAGGTCACACAGCTAGTTTGTGTGTTAAGTGTCTGAAGTAGGATTTGAACTCAGGTCTTCCTCACTCCAGGAGCAGTGCTCTGTTCACTGTGCCACCTAGCTGCCCCTGAAATTCAGCTATGGATTCTAAGGCTAGTCAAGTGAGGTATGCACAGGGGTAGTCTTAAGAGTAATAAATCACATGTAAGGTTTACAGAACACTTGTCACAATGACTGCTCATTGACAGATCTAGGTGAGCAAAGACAGTTAAATGTCAATTAAGTGTCACCATCATGTTTGTAATTAAACCTAGCTCTGACACCTGATATCATTAAGGAGTTCTCCCCAAATGCCCTTGCAAACCTCAAATGTGTCACAAAGTACTTTGATAGACACCAGCTCCTGAAAGCTACATGCATATTCAAGGTCTGTTATGGGTCAACATCTGTTCAAAACCACTGTCTACTAATGTCAATCTGATGCTTCTTTCTTTAGCAGATTAAACTAGGGAATATATTTGAGTCAAAGCAAAAAGCATTAATATTTATCAAAATAAGAAATAAGGGAAATTACTCCCATAAACTCAGGGGCACATTCTCTCACACATGCCAACACATCAGGTGGGAGGAGGAACACACTCTTAGAGTTGTGTCTGACAGGACCACTTCTTCTGCCTCCAAACCCAGTGCTTGCCAATTCCCTGGAGAGCTGATGATGTCATTCACTAGGCTACGTTCTCCACTGTATTGCTATTTGCTGATATTCCTTCCAGGGGTAGCTACCTACTGATTCTGTACTGCATACAACTGGATGTTTTGGGTAGGGAATGGTTACAATTCTTTCATAAGAATAATTCATACCCACAGAACTATTTCACCTCTTTTGTGAGTCAGACTCATAAAGCATACAGGCAACACAATGAAAGTCCCTTAAGTCAAGATTTTTGGACTCCATTGCTTCTACCTCAATGGTAACTTCCCTAAAAATAATAACAGTTCTTTAAGGTTTGTTACATATATGTTATCTCATTTGATCCCCACAACAACTTTATGAGTAAATGGCATTATTATCTCCATTTTACCTGTGAGGAAACTGAGGGTGAAAGATGAAATAACTGGCCCAGGTTTTCTGAGGTAAGAAAGTCTCTGAGGTAGGATTTGAACTCAGGTTTTCTGGACTCCAAATATATCACTCTATCTACCAGCCCACCTGTCTAGATTTGGGGTGAACCAATTCCTTTAAATTAATCATACCCGTAGAAGATGATACCACGGCCACATAGTTCACCCTGGAGCTTTATTCTAGTCAGCCTAGAATAGAGCAATAAGGGTAGAGGTCTAAGCTCATGTAGTTGCACTAAGATTACTATTCCCCCTATAATTCTGCCTAATTTGAAATTCTACCATTAAAGACTCATCCCCTTGATCTAGGCTTTATTCTCTTTTAAAACACAAATACTACCTGGAAAATGTGATGTAAAAACCATATAAAGAATTATATCTAGATTGAAGGAGTTTCTCCATCCTTTCCTGGAAGTAAATGTTTATAGGAATAAAGTGAAAAGTCATAAAGATACTAGCCAACTTGGGATAAGAAGAGAAAACCAAAGCTGGTGAGGGAAAAGAAGCCTAAAAATAACCTTGACCTACTTCATAATTTTATATAGCGTTGATCTTGCATACCTGTATGGTAGGGATGTGGTAGATAACTTCTTCCATCCTTTCAGGAAACATTTATCTAAGGAGGGAGTGACGAAGGAGAATTGCAGGCTATTGGTTAGAGGCTAAAGGTAGAAAAATATGAAACAGAAAGGGAAGAAGAATAAGAAAGTATCCTAAAAATTAGGAACAAAGTAATAGGTATGAAGTTCTTACAAAAGGCAGATCTGAACCTTCTATGAAGGAAGAAGTTTTCTGTGCTCCAAAGATTCTTGAATCCAGAAGCACCATCAGCTAACAAGTTATCCATTAAAGATCATAAGAAAGAAGAAATGAATAGTGGTTTTTGATGGCTCCCTACCAAGGGATACTGAGATAGCTATTCGTCAATCTGACAGGAACAATAGAAAGATCTGTGAGTTTTCCCAGGACATGTGAGGTGGGAAGAGGTAGTCTTCTGAGACTTATGACACCTACAGACAACTATTACCTTCCTAGTGAATTCACATGGAGATAAAATATACTAAAAAAAAATTCTATAAATACCTTTAAAGAAAACAAAGTTCTGGGCAAAAAAACAAAACAAACTGAAGCCCTCATGGGCACAGTTGGTGCTTTTATCACTACTACTGATTAAACGCAGAAGATTCAGGAGAGAAAAGAAAATTTGGAAAGCAAATAGAGAGCTGAGAAAATGGTACCTATTTCTGATTTCTGAACCACAGCTTTAAAATATATGTATAATGAGCTTTTTGGCCAGGAATGGAAGTTTCCTAACAAAGGCTATTAAAAATGTAATCATGTCATGAATCTGATCAAAAAGGTTTTAAACTGAAAAGAAGAAGAATGAAGACAACTGTCCACCTACATCTATTAAACCTGGTACCATGGAGAGTATGAACAATAAGATTAGAAGAGAGGACCAGTAATGCATAGATGATAATATCTAAGAAGAGAGCTAGAAATAAAACTGATGGCCTTAAATGCCTACACACTATTCTTTATTATCTGTTGTATGCTGTATTGAGAGAAAATTAGTATCTAGAATGAGAGATTCACTGTCCAGGGCAATGGGATTTCCGCTGCACCCTGTCCAGGGTAATGTGATTGGTCCTATGCACTAATCCTTAAGAGGAGTAGTAAAAATGGTAGCTGTTAGATAAGTTGGCTGGTTTCTCTGTAAGAAGAAAAAGAGGCTATACTCAAGATTGAGTTAGCCTAAGGGATAGGGTTTGAATGATTGATTTGGCCTCCTTGTCCCCTTACACATAAAAAGTTCACCCTATAGGGAGTTGATGCTCTGGAGGTTTTAACAGAATTTCTAAAACCATTCAGTGATACCTTTCTGATCTAGGATTGGCAATCATCATGGCAAGTGTGGAAGTACAGGAAATTAATGTTTAATTTTAATTAGTATCTTTTTTAATCATAAGAATTATTGCTCAATGAATAGAGCCTTGAACCATGAAGAAATTGGTTCAAATCTGGCCTCAGACACTTACTAGCTGTGTGACCCTGGACAAGTTATTTAATCTCTTTCTGCCTCAGTTTCCTTAGCTGTTAAGTGGGAATGATAATACTAGCACCAGATTGTTTAGAGAATTTAATGAGATAATATTTGTAAAATGCTTAGCACAGCACCCATCATAGTAAGCATCTAATAAAGATTTGTTCCCCTTCTTCTTTTGCTAGTAAATTCATTTTTATTCATTTTATAGTCCATAAATGTCTCATTTCATTCTAATCCCAAGCTTGCACCACCTGACTGGCCTAAGTTAGACCTGATGCAGAATAAGAGGCAATTAGGAGCTAAAATAAAGATCAAGCCACTTTCCTAAGATTAAGCAGGTTTGGGATTTGAATTTAAGTTTTCTGACTCCATGCCATACAAAGATCAGATGAAAGAACTGAGGTTTTTTATGTTGAAGAAGAGAATATTTAGGGGAATGAGAGTTGTCTTCAGTGTTGCATCTGGGATACCACCTCCAACACAGGACTCTAGAAAAGCTACTTCTGGTTTGATATATTCTGTGGGTCAGTGGCCACTCAAAATCCAAGTTCATGAGCCCTAATTCATGTGTTTACTTTCACCAGCTGGCCAAAGGACACATTAGAGGTTTTTTAGATCATTTAATCAAATAATAATCAAATCACAGTGACAAGAAAAAGATTCTCTAGTCATTCATAAGACACACTCTTTTACAGGTTACCATACCACTAGTTGGGTATGATACACACAGAGAACATACACGTCTAGGGAACATGCATGGAGGACTTACATGGGGTGGATATATGACCAGGGCATATCTTTGACCAGAGAATCTCATATTCTGATTCTGTGGAGCTGCTGATCTCTTCTGGTGACCTCACTGAGCTGCTCTTTGTTGCCCGTGCCCTGGTATAGTCTTTGTTGGGGCACATTGTCTCCACTGGTCATTAAGTCTCTACACTAGATATCACTTCTTCACTCTGATTATACTGATTCTGCTTGGAATCTCTCCTGGTCTCAAGGTCAACCATGGTACTATCTACTGGGCTTCAGACCTCTGGCTTCTTCAGGACCAGCTGTTCTTTTATGCTACCATCTGCTAGGTACAGCAGCAAGAAAGGCTGTGAGGGATATAGATCTTTTAATGAATAACTTAACAGTAACCAGTCAGACAACTGCCAACAAAATGTTCTAGGCTAAGATTAAATCTATTCTTGTAACTACCAGTGTCTGGTGTTGATTCAAAGTCCTATGGCCTCAGATTTAAAATTAGGAAATTCCTTTTAATGCAAACCTTTTAAGGAAAACTTAATCAAAACCAATGCTAGGGAATCATCTCCAAATCCAAAGAAACTGTGTGGAGGGTAGGATAAAGAAATCCACCCCACTCCCAAGATCTTTTGGGATTAACATGCCAATGGAGTTCAACAAGAACAAAAAGCTAATAAAAGATAAGATCTTTTGTGCGTTCTTCACTCTTAGTCTATATTCCTGTCTTAATATGTATATATTCCAGCAACTAAAACCTTTGGTTCTAGTCCTATTTTCTGGCCACCACAAAACCTCAGTCTTTCCCTACATCTAAAACTTTAAGGCCTGTCATGGAGATTAATTAGACTTGTTTTACTTAGTCCCAGAGAGAAGAATGAGGGTCATATGGAGCAAACTGCATAAAAGGCAGACTTTGGTTTCATGTAAGGAAAAGCTTCCTAGTCATTAGAGGTGAGAAAAAGTGGAATAAGCTGTCTGTCTGTTCAATGCACATCCAAATGATCATTTGTCAATGATATTATAGAAGGTAGAGAGCAAGCTGTGTCACCAGGGAGGACAGTCATGGGCAAACAAAGCCTTCCTCTACAGAGCCTTTAACAGGCTGCTGCTCCATCCTTCCCTCTTCCCTACTGCAGAATTGATTGCCTTCACATGAAATTGGCAATTAATCATACACTGCCCTGGGAAAGTACCTTCATTCTTGTTTTAAACTATTGGGTTGTTTTCTTGGCTTTTTTTTTTGCCTCTTGAACTTTTTAACTTACTGCATCTTGACTAGACTATAAGGGTCTTGAGGATAAGATTCAAACAGTTTTATATTTTCTTGTCTTGGTCTCAATATTTCTTTATCCTCATACTTTGTTGTGTCACCTGAAGCATTTGTATCCCAACCAAAATAGTACCTAGCTAACATTAGGTACTTAAGAAATATTGACAGTTGCATAGTAGAAATATTTTGTAACACTGTTGTTGGGGGGGGACAAGAATAGCATATACACACACATACATATATAAATATGTACATTTTAAAATATGTATAAATATATGTATGTAGATATTTATGTATGAATATGTGTGTGTGTGTGTATGTGTGTACAGGAGAGGGACAACTACTGTATCATTCCAGGCTGAAAGGGAGGCAAAAACCTGTAAGGATCAATGACTGTATATATTGCTGCCTTCATCATCATCATCAAAAAACATTTATATGAGTCAGTGTCTATGGTAATCTACCATCTGATAAACCCCCAAAATCCAGCTTCTCGGATAAGAACTCATTATTTAACAAATAATTAGAAAATAATATGGCAAAAGCCAACATCTTACACCATATTCCAACATAAGATCAAAATGGGTACATGATTTAGACATAGAGGGTAAGACTATAAGCAAATGAGGAGAACAGGAAATGGTTTCCCTGTCAGATCTATGGAGAACGGAAGGATTTATGACCAAACAAGAGATAGAAAACATTACAAAATGCAAAATGGATCCTTTTGATTATATTAAATTAAAAAGGTTTTATACAAACAAGGCCAATGCAACCAAGATTAAGAGGGAAGCAGAAAACTGGGAAACAGTTTTTAGAGCCAATATCTCTGATAAAGGTCTCTTTTCTAAAATACATAGAGAACTGAGTCAAATTTACAACAGTACAAGTCATTTCCCAATTGAAAAACAGTCAAAGAATATGAACAGGTAGTTTTCAGAGGAAGAAATTAAAGCTATCTATAGTTACAGGAAAAAAGCTATAAATTACTACTGGTTAGAGAAATGCAAATTAAAACAACTCTGAGGTACCACATCACACCTATCAGACTGGCTAATATGACAAAACAGGAAAATGATAAACGTTGAAGAACATTTGAGAAAATTGGAATACTAATGCATTGTTGGTGGAGTTGTGAACTGATCCAACCATTCTGGAGAGCAATCTGAAACTGCCCAACGGGCTATAAAACTGTTCATGCCCTTTGACCCAGTAATACCACTTATAGGGCTATATTCCAAAGAGATCATAAAAATGGAAAAAGGACCCATATTTCCAAAAACATTTATACCAGCTCTTTTTCTGGTGACAAAGAATGGGAAATCGAGAGGGCACCCATCATTTGGGGAATAACTGAATAACTTATGGCATGTGAATGTAATGGAATACTATTGTTCCATAAGAAATGATGAGCAGGCAGATTAAAAAAAACCTGGAAAGATTTCCATGAACTAATGCTGAGTGGAGTGAGCAGAACCAGGAGAACATTGTACACAGTAACAGCAACATTGTGTGATGACCAGTTTTGAGAGACTTCACTCTTCTCAGTAATATAAGTATCTAAGACAATTCCAAAAGATTCGTGATGGAAAATGCTATCTGCGTCCACGGAAAGGAATATGGAGTCTGAATACAGATCAAAGCATACAATTTTATCTCCTTTTTGTTTCTTTTTTCTCATGGTTTTTCCCTTTGGTTCTAATTCTTCTTTACAACATGACTAAGGTGGAAATGTTTACTATAATTGTATATGTATAGCCTATATCAGACTGCATGCTGTTTTAGAGAGGGGGAATAGGAGGGAGGGAGAGAAAATTTAGAACTCAAAATCATATAGAAGTGAATGTTGAAAACCAAAATAAAATAAATAAAATTTAAAATAAAAACATTAACATCTCTTTGTAATAGCTGTTCATGCTGTCTCCATAATTAGAGAGCAAATGATGACTAGACACCTTTTAAAAATATAACTTAACCTAAAGTACATCTAAACCCATGGAATAATGAACTGTTATAATAGGGTCCTACTGCTGCCCTGCTTCACAGTAGCCAAACATAAATTCCTCTTCCCTGATGGCTCTTTCATGAAATAAGCATAAATTAACCCAATTGGTTGTCCCTTTGCAAAGTCCCAGAGCCAGGGTGATCTATGGTCAGAAAATTTTACTTGGGTTTCATTAGATTTAGAGCTGGATGAAACCTTAGATAGTATCTCTCCAGCCTCTTAATTTTATAGATAAAAGAACCTAACGTCCACAGAAGTCAATGAAGCCATTTGCCCAAAGTTGCAAGGGTAGCAGGTTTGGGATATGAACACAGGTTTTCTGGCTGCCAAATCAATGCCCTATCATCAATATTATAATATCTTTATCTCATTTGTTCAATGCCCACAGCCAGCATTTAGAGGTAAACTACACAGAAAGCTGCCTCAAGTAGCAACAAATGCTACTCTACAACATTTTCATATTGGTCTTTCAACCATGTATAAATCTTTGATTTCAGAACATTTGACTTTCCATGGCAGTTAAGTGTTTATTCTATAATCTGTCATACCCAGAATGTTTCAGAGAAGGCACAAAACCCCTGGTAGACAGTAACACCTCAGGGAATGGTTTTCAAACCTTTTCTGGGAAATGCAAATATGTTGCTCCCATCTTCTCCTTCCTGATTGACCATAGAGGGAAATAATGATGGTAATCTGGGTTCTTTTCTATTACATGGTCTGATGATTATTTCTTCCCTACTCTTATCTGTATACTATATCCTTCTTCAATACAGCTTAAAAGTTTGTATGTAACTGTAATAACAAACACCCTAGCATACCCAAGAGGATTGCTTGCACAAGTTCTGCTTTTCGAAAA
>JAQQSW010012182.1:0-12582 GCA_028646575.1 Pseudocheirus occidentalis | reverse complement strand
CTCCCCCAAATTAAGTTTCAAAGTTTCACTTTCACTTTCACTGACCGTCTAATCCTGATTTGGTGGATGTGAAGATTCCCTCAGGTGCAGTAGATCTTCTCTGAAGTAGATTCAATCTGTGGCTTGTGAGGCTCCTACTGACCACCCTGGGGCCTGGCCTGGCTGCAGCTGTGGTTTTGGACTGGATGGGTCTCTGCTCTGGGCCTGCAGGCCTGCTGGACAAGTCCCTCTGGCTGAGGTGCCCCTCTCCAGTCCCTGTTCCTCATGCCTTGGCAGATGTGGAGGTGCTGGAGGCTGTAGATCTTCTCTCCTGCAGACTGGCTACGGCATGGCTTGGCTTGGCTCAACTCAGCTCCTTCCCACTGCCCCAGGCCTGGCCACGGTCTCGGCTTTAAGCTGGGCCTGCCTTGGCTCCTGGCCTGCTGCAATGAGCCCCTGCTGCCAAGCTTCCTTTAGCGAGAGACGTATTTTCTGTATTTTTATGAGTCTGACAGTCCTAGACTTTGTCTGGGGTCATATTTTATGGGTGTTTAGGGTGGCGGTATAGGAGCTGTGGTACCTTGCTGCTTCTGTGCAGCCATCTTGACTCCAACCCCCCCCCCGAATGAATTTACCCAAGTTTTCTTTCAGTCAAAGACAAAGTTTATTAGGACACCATTTGGGGTAGTAAATATTTTAAGAATCCATCATATTTGTGATACTTGTATGGATAAACAGGCCAGACTGAATCTGAGCATTGGCCAGACTCTTAAGGGATCTGAGCCTAACTGCTTCTTCTTAACCAAAAAATATTTATGTCCTAAAATATAAAGGTTGCTAACAATTTCTCAAATAAACACTAGATTTAGCTTATGAAATTACATTTTTGTGCTTAATTTTAAAAAGTGATGTCCACACTTACATGCACATGCAGCAGTGACAATAGAGAAACTGTATTAAAGGACTGTTGTCTTTACTTGCTGTAATTAAACACGTTTCTGTAAAAGAAGGAAATAACAGCAATTTTTGGAATCAAATATTCTAACACAATGCAATCCAAAGATATACTAATTTGATACTTGCATGCTGAGAAATGATGGTAGGAAAACGTTAAAAGTCTTTATTTTCTGTAATTAAACTAATATGTTTCTGTAAGAGGAAAAAACTTTATATGTGCAGTAAAAACACTGCTATTCATAACATAGAATAGTCTCCAATCTGAGCCAGGATGTTTCTAGAAGCGTTTGTTGGCATGTGGCTTGATGTGACGGCATGTGCAGTGCAAAGTGTACATGTTAATGTTTTCAGAACTAAGGCTGCAGTGAAATCATACAATGAATATGGGCAAACATTGCCAGAAACACCTTGGTTTCATTATATGTTTGATTTTAAATGAATTTTTGGTGGTTGCATGTTCAGAAACCTTTTAATATTGCCAAATTTTTCAAGACCCCCACATTCAATTAAGAGACCCCTATATGAGGCTGTGTACGTAGCTTTAGAAGTACTGCATGAGGGGCAGCTAGGTGGCGCAGTGAATAGAGCACCGGCCCTGGAGTCAGGAGTACCTGAGTTCAAATCTGGCCTCAGAAACTTAACACAAAAAACTAGCCGTGTGACCTTGGGCAAGTCACTTAACCCCAACCGCCCTCCAAAAAGCAAAAAAAAAAAAAAAAGAAGTACTGCATGAGATAGCAAAATATCTGTCTATAACAATGATGATATCCAACATCATTTAACAATCAACATAAATATTTCCCTTAAAAAATACTTTGCCATTTTTGTCCATAAATGCTCCTTATGATTAAATGGGGAAAAGTGTGTTTCTGGCAGAGTGGAGAGCCAACCTGAATAGACAAAGAAGCAGGGGATAGTAAAAAGAAACTGATAACAGAAAGTACTCTAGATTACTTGAACCAAAAAAATAGAACTATGGAATCAAAGATTTAGGACTGGAAAGAATCTTGAAGATCATCCAACACATCCCCCTTATTTTAAAGATGAGGAAACTGAGCATAAGAGAGGTTGGGTGACATACCTGAGCTTGAGACACAAGCAAGTCAAGCTGGAATGAAACCCTGGAGTCAGAAGACTTCATCATTCTTCTGTATTACACTGAGCATTTTTAAATATCAGATGGTATTTAATGAGATTTAATTTAATTTAATTTAATCAGATGGCAAAATGAGTCATTTGAGTCTGAATGTGTTAATAATTATATAATTTGCCTTCATTTTAAAAACTAATTTCACAATAGTTTAAAAAAATTTATTGATACCTTTTTTATAACACCTTAATTTTCTACTTTTTCCTTCTCCTCTCCATTCCCAGAGAGTCAGCCCCTGTAACAAAGAGTATTTAAAGAGTAAAGAAGAAAAAGAAGAAGAAGCAAAAAAAAAAAATCACCAAAATCAATCAATACTTTGCAAAAATCTGAATACATATCCCATCTGTGCCAGTAAGTGGGGGGAAGTGTTCTCTCATAATTCTTTTTTTATGCCTGGTAGAATCTCACTCTGGTATAGAGATAACTCTGGGTTCCCAAATGGAAATCTAAGCTCCACCATAGTCCCTCAAATTCTGAAGACTTTATTTATCCACCATGTGAGAAACTAGGCAAAGGAGAATTGTATTAGGCAATTCTAGTAAGGTAGATTGGCATCAGATTGTAGAAGACCTTTAATGCCAGCATCAAGGGTTTATGTTTTATTTTTTAGGCAATAGGAAACTTGAAAAGTTTTTTGATCTCTATAGCAATGTTGTCTCCTAAAGAGTCATGGCTAATCTCCCTCCACTCTGTTACCCTGCCCCCCCCCCCCACCATGATATTACACCAAGTAATACTAAGTGATCCCTTTCACTCTACTCACATAGCCATTACCCTACCTTGGGTCCTCGTTGCCTCTTTTTCCTTGGGTGCAGTCCTTTGACCGAGTCTAAGTTTTACAGAGCAAATCCTTTTATTATTGGGATTTATTCTGTGAAGTTTGGATTCAGTCAAAGGACCGCACTTGAAGACCTAAAGGGCCACTAGTGACCTTGAGGCCACGGGTTCCCCACCTCTGTTTTATTGCAATAGTCCCTTAATTGGTCTCACTCCCTCAAGTCTCTCTCCTGAACCATTCATCCTCTATACAGTAAATTTCCTAAAGCACAGATGTGATCATGTTACTCTCTTATTCAAAAACAAAAACAATTCCATTGGCTCTCTATTGATTCTAGGATTAAATATTTGTAATGGGGACTTTGGAGCATTCCAAGATAACCTACCTTGGAAATGCCCTGGGAACTTTTGCTCTATGCCCAGATTGCCTGAAATGGAGGCACTCTTTTGTTCCTTATCATGTGGAATGGAGTATCTCCTTTGATTGACTAAATAGCCAGAAAGACTGTATCTTTAAAACTAGCAAGACTGAGACAGGTTCACTCTTTTCTGTTTATTCCCAGGCATTGAACCAGGACGGAAGTATAACTTCCTCCTTCCCTTCTTTTTTAATGGCTCCAAGAAATGGGCCTGGGGTGTTTCTGTTGTGTGTCATCTGTTCTCAGTTTCAGGTGCTGGTGGTGACCTCCAGCTAACCAAGTAGTTGAAGTCATGGTGACCTTGAAGCCAGAATTGCAGGTGGGATGGGATGTTGCAGTTGGCCAGCAAGCCCTCAGGGAAGTAATGAGAAGTCAGAGTCCCTGGGACTTGAGCCACATTGAGGTTTGCTATAGGAATGGAGCTAAGCTATGAATCGAATCACTTCCTCTCTCAGGAAACTGCTGGTGCAGGTGGGGAGGGGGAATTCTGCCTTTCACGTTTGGGGAATAAATTTGTATGTCATTATAACTTTGAAGTAAATATTTATTTGTAAAAAACTAATCTGACTTAGTGGTTAAACAGAATTGGGATCCCAGTGACTTCCTTTATAACTGAAAGAACATCATTAGTAAAGGCTGGAGCTATTTGCATAGGGGCTAGACACCACTAACCCCCTTAAGAAAACCAAAGAGAGCAGTGAAATGTAACATACCTGGCCTTCAGGCAATTGAAAGGGAAGGCACGAGGATAGCAAGTGTTATATATTATTTCATCTGTACCTTATCCCTTTCTAAATTTCCATTTTGAAAAAAAAATCTTGCTTTACAATGTAAATAGTTTTACAGTTTACATAATTATCAGTACTACAATACATGTATATTACTTATAAAGAAGCAAATATACAATTCTTGGGGGTATATACTAAAAGGTGTGCGTGACTGAAAAAATTCAGACTTGCACTCTAGAGAATCTCCCAAAGTTGCAATGTCCCAGAAATGGAAATAACTACCTTGTGAGAAAGCACAAGTATAAAAAAAAAGTGCCTTTTTAGCTCTAAACATTACAAGTCTTGAATTTTGGGATGTTTTCCTTTCCCTTTTTCTTTATAATTAACTGATACAAGCTGATAAATCAATGAGTACTACTGTATTTATTTTTTATCCTTAATGCCTAGCACAGTTCCTCTCACATAGTAGGCAAGTAATAAAGGCTTTTGATTGATTAAGAAATAATCATTTCCTTTCTTTGATTTTGTTATTCAAAAATACAGTTGGAATTTCCTATCCATTATTAATCATATGAGAAAAAGGAGAAAGCACATACATTGTTATTTTTCCAGTCAACTTCCTGTATTTTTATTAATTCCTTTTGTTCTTATATGACATTCATTTCCAAATATATTCTTTCTCTATTTCCTGCTCCACAAACCATCCCTTATAATGAAGATCTGAAACAAAGGCAGAAAAAACAGTTCAGCAAAAACAGCCAAAATATTGACAATGTGTGTCTGATAATATATGCAATATCCTTATCCACACACATAGTCTCCCACTTTTACAATTCAGGGAAGAAGGTACATTTTTTTCAGTCTTTTCCAGGGACATACTTGGTCATTATAATTATACAATTTTCAGTTTCCTCTTATTGCTCTTTTAATTTGCATTATTATAGTCACATATATCATTTTCCTGGTTCTACATATTTAACTATGTTATTAGTTCATGTAAGTCTTTTAGAATCGCTTTGACTTCTTTGCATTTATTGTTTCTTTTTGCCACAGCAGTATTTCATTGCATTTGTGTCCCTAGAATGGCACGGGCCCCTACACTTGCCCATTGGGTTAACTCAGTGTCCCCTAGGGCGCTAGGTAGCACAGTGGGTAGAAAGTTGGGCCTGGACTCAGGAAGACTTGACTCCAAATATGACCTCAGACATTACTAGCTGAATGACCCTCAGAAAGTTACTTAATCTATGTTTGCCTCAGTTTCCATGATTATAAAGGGAGGATAATAATTGTACCTGCCTACTAGGTTTTTTGTTTTTTTGTTTTGGGGAGGATCAGATGAGATAATATTTGTAAAGCACTTAGCATAGGGCCTGGAATAGGGTAAGTGCTAAACAAATGTGTGCTCCCTCCCCTTCCTCCTCATGTTGATGGGTCTGGGGGCTCCTAGAGCAGCGTACATGCCCTCTGGGTAATGTTGGTATAGGTGGGATACATTCCTGCTACACTGCCATTTACCACTATAATTACTAAGCCCTCTCTAATGTGCTTCCTATTTCAAAAACTCAGTCACCATGATACTACTAAACATAAAACATTTATTTAATTATGAGGCAAAAGAAATAATAATCCTAACATTTATCTGGTTGAGGAAAAAAGCACGAAAACAAAATATTTACTCAAATAGGAGGCAAAAGTAGGAAAAGTCATAACTTTTACTCAATACAAGACAAAATCAGTAACAATCACAACACATTCAGATGCCATGCTTTTATCTAGTCATTCCTCAATGGATGGATACTTGCTTTGCCTGCGTTTCATAGTCACCATAAGTGTTGCAATTAATAATATTTTGGTATACATAGAGTCTTTCTTTCTCTCTTTGGCCTCTTTGTTTATGTACCCGGTAGTGTTATCTCTGGGTCAATGGGTATAGATATTTTGGTTGCTTGTTTTTAGTGCAATTACAAATTGTTTTATGAAATAGTTGAATCAATTCACAGTTCTACCAATAGCTTATTAGGGTACTTTTCTTCCATTAGTCCTTCCAATATTGACTGTTTCCATCTCTGCCGATTTTTTATTTACATTTTTCTTACTAGGTACTGGAGCAAGCAGTTTTTCACATGGTTGTTAACAGTTTGCAATTCTTTTTGAAACTATTCATGTCATCAGAGATAACTGATACAAAGTTTTGTTTTCCTCAAAATGATTTTCTTTCCTTATCCTACAACATTCATGTAGTATGAATTGCTACATGAATGCACTCTCAGACCATCCTTATTGTTACTTGCTAATATTATTACTAATACTACTACATTAGAGAAAAGTTGCTGACTGTATTTGAATATTCTGCATGATAATCACAAACCTGGATATGAAAACAGTTACCGCTTTGGCTTGCACTCATGTGATACAAAAAGGATACACACATGAAGTTAGAATTAAGCTGACTCTACTAGGTAGCCCCTTGAAGGACCAACTGAAATGAATGCATGTGGCGTTCTCTAACTAAAAAATGGGATATGTTACAAAAGTTTCTAAGGTCATAGTAAGGAATTCAGAATATATTTTCCCATAGGAAAAACAATGCAGTAAGTAGTAATAAGATTTCTAGGTCAGCCTACAGAAGCCTACTCAATCATAATGTATCTAGACTCCAATACTCATAGTGCTATTTCAGCTCCTTACCACAATTTATTATTTGTCCTATGGGAAAATGCATTCACAATTTCAACTGGAGAACCCAGGACCTTCTTGAGCAGACCTTTCTTGATAACTGTGTGGGACTGGGGTACGTGCCTGGTCATGAGCAATTTGTGAATCCTGTGCATCTGAAGACAGAAGTGACCTCTCTGCTACTTCATAAGCAAGACTTGCCTTTTTAAAGTCATCCACTTCCCATATGTTCTGGATTGGGCCACAAAACATGATCATTTTGTTGTATGTTTGAAAGGAATAGCAAGTTGTGCATAATAGACTTGCAGTTTCATGTACAATCATCTCTTTTATTATGCTAGTTAGGGAAATACTTGTTTTATTCCATAAATATGTATTAATATAATAAAAAAATAAAAAAAAACCAAACCTTTTCACTTCAAACACCAAGCTTAGGATTTCACACAGCAGGTATTTGGTAAATTTTAGTAGAATTAATAATTTAAAATAATTTTAATTTTAAGATAAATTCATTTGGCTTGCTTTTTTGAAAAGGATTATATTTTATGTATGATACACAGAACAGAAGTCAGATGAAGACACTCAGTGAACGAAATCAAAGTTTGTACTGAGATTGAAAAAGAGTCTGAATTTGTGATGCGTATTAGTACGCTGCATGCTGTTATTTGTCCTTGGACTTAGTCAAGGAGTTTTACTTATAAATAACTTACGGGGTGAATTTGAAGGCAGCACAATGTCAATTGCCTGGATAAACTTTGTAATGGTACTTATATGTGCTATGCAGAGGGATTTTCTTTTCAATGTCTAGCATAATCATAACCACATGGGGGCACCAACTGACATCTTATTCTCAGTCTAACCAAGTATCTCCTTTTAAAGTGAGTTAAACTGTTGGCATTTTTGCATTTATATGGCTACACCAAAGGTTTCTACATAATTCAAGCAATATGCTATGCTTAAGAATATTACCTTTACTGTTACTGGTCCCCAGAAGATTAACATTTTAGACTACAGCCTAGTGCAAGTCTAACATAAAAAAACTTAAAAAACAAAGAAGCTATGTCCCCAAATGGTTTTTCATGGATCAGTTTTAAATATGAAATCTGTAAAAGGTCTGAACTTTAAAAAAACATGAGAGAAAATGCTACCTAGTGTTTTCACTTTGTAGGACTGGGTACAGAGATTTACAGCTCAGGGTTGCTACAGGAGTAGAAGAGATCTGAGTTTTGTGAGAGTTTCTCAGCAGTTTCTGCTGGAGTTAATTAAGAAATGATTCATACTCAGCAGATCACCAAAGCTTTTGGTCAACTCCACTCTTATGCTACATTTTGGAATCTAATCACAAAAATTTCTCAATAAATACTCGTTCAATTAATAACTTTTGCAGTTAGGTTCTAGGTATAGATCTAGATTGGTCGATTGGTTGGCCATATGGTGCCTCAGGTGTTGAGCTATTCTAGTTATGCTCATTGTCAAAGACAGCCAATAAACTTTAGAATTTTTAACACTTTTCATTACTCTGGGTTCTCCATTCAGATGGTATGCAGGATGAAGGGTGAATGGATGAAGGAAATACCTCCTGCCACATCACTGTCAAAATGATACCTACTAGGCAGATATTATAGGAACATTTTATGGTGAGGAGCTGATAATCTCTTTAAAATCAAGAACAAGTAATCGTCATTGCAAAGCCTTAGAACCTCAGCTGGCTTTAGGGCTGTCAGTGTAGGCTGTAATTGGGTATTTTGCATTCATGGCAGGCATAGGTAATCAACTGGGATAGTTTACTTGTTCCTAAGAGAGTTCTTTCCCAATTTTCCTGATTACTGATGCCCTTTTCCATTTACTATGTATTTCATACGTCTCATGTCAATAAGTCAGTGAACATGTTGCATCTCCCTGTTAGAATGCCAGTTCCTTGAAGGCAAGGTCTGTCAAGCTTTTATAATTGTACCTGGAACATAATAGGCACTTAAATAAGTGTTTGCTGATTGATTAAGCAAGTAGCATGGTGTGACCTCATTGGAGAGGATCATGGGGCAAGGTCCTGTGGAAATAGGCAGAGATCCCAGAATTGTTGCAAGGTTGCTACCATAGAAATGTGCAAAGAGGAGGAGAGGAGAGTGGGGGAAGAGCTCTTGGCATTCTATTTGCTAATTTCCTCTTTTAGCTATTTTTACTCCCTAGGTGATTAGCTCTGTTGTTTCTAAACCTTTGAAAGATTTCAAGTGCTATTTCATATTCTATGAGCACCTTCTGAATTCATATCCTTGTAACCTTAGTATCCCCTTACATCTGGTGTACTGTGGGGCAAAACCCTGATCACCCTGTCCTAGTTGTAGCTCTCCTTAATGAGATAGGTTTTTATTCATTTCAGCACAGGAAAATCTGCATTCCTTCTTAACCCAGCAGGGTTAGTACCCCATTGCAGGACCAAATTAATATAAGTATCTTTTATCCCACAAGATGATAAGAGATGTATTTGTGCACGTACATAATTGTGGTTATGAAGAGAGATATGTAAATTCCCTGTTGTCCCAATTACTGTCCTGTGTCTTATTAAGCACCTTACAGAATCAAACATTTTCAGAGTTGGAAAGGACCTTACTTCAGCTCATATCCAAAAGGAATGCCTACTAATTTGTACTTGACTAATGCACATCCAGCCTCTACTTGAAGAATTCCCAAGAGTAGGAATCCAACACTTCCCAAGGCAGTTCATTCCACTTTTAGAGTGCCACAATTCTGATTGTTAGGATTTATTTTTACTGACATCAAGCTGAAATCTGCCTCTTTGCAAAGTACCCATTGCTCCATGTTCTATCTTCTGAGGCCAAACAGTATAAGTAAAACCCTTCCTCCGCATAGCAGCCTCTCAGATATCCCTATCGTGATCTACCATGCCCCTCCTTGAGTCTTCTCTCCTCTAGTAAAAAGCCATCCACAGTGTTTTCAAGCTGTCCTCATATGGTGTGGCCTCTGAGCTATTCACCGTCATGGTTGCTCTCAATGACTTTCTTAAACTGTGGTACCCAGAACTACACACAGTATTTCTAGTGTGTTCTGACCAGAGCAGTGCAAGAATTTGTCCCATAATGGTGCCAAACGGGATAATAGGAATTAGAGCAAGAAAATATCTTAGAGATCAACAAACCCCTTGATTTACAGATGAAGAAACTAAGGCCCAAAGTAGTAAAAAGTACTTGGCTAACATTACACAGGGAGCAGAATGGGGAAATGAACCCAGGCCTCAGCTCTAAATCTTGTATTCTTTCTGTTTAGACCATGTCAGCTAACCATTCCTCTTGCTTCTTTGGGTCCTCGTGTCACCATTATCTAGATCTAACTAGCTGACATGTTGCTTCACTAGGCACTGTTGATATTTATCAACACATTAGTTATAAGCCAAGTGACCATAGAAGTATGGACATCAACATCCATTGTGGTAGCTACCAATAGCATCACTGTCTTTAATGCTCTCTCTTTTCCATCCTTCAACACATTACTTTTGGAAGAGTAGAACTAGAAATAAATGGAGAAGGAAAAAATCCTTAGAAATTAGTGCTGTGTATTATTAGTGAATACCATTAGCACATCATAATTTAGGCAAATTGTGTTCTATGGATGAAAATGATGGCCAAAAATTTTTATATTTATATTGTAATGTAAGATTTTTTATTTTTGTTGATTTTTTATTGCCTTACTAGGACAAAGTTGAATACCCTCCTTATAACAAACAAACTTAATCAACCCCAAACAGCCAATGCTGTGATTCTCTCTGACGACATATGTAATAGTCCATCTCTGCTGAAAGGAGGAAAGTGTTTGGCTCATTGTCTCTTCTCATTCTTTTTAAGTTACCCTCTTACTCTGGTTTAGTTTTCTTTTGCTAATATGTCAACAACTAGGCATTTATTCAGCTCCTACTGTGTGGCAGCATTATGCTAAGCACCCAGGCTAGGCAAAGCACCTAAAGAAAGGCAAAATATAGTCCTTGACCTCAAACAACTCACACCCATCATTCAAAGAACTATATATAAATAAGTTATATACATAGAGGATAACTTGGAAACACTCAATAAAGGGAATGTCCTAGAATTAAGGGAGATTAGAAAGGGCTTACTGTAGAAGGTAGAATTTTACTTCTTCTTGAAGGAACCCAGGGAAACCCGGGCAGCATAAATGACGAAGGTTTCCTATGCATTTCAGGCAAAGAAAATAGCCAGTGAAAATGCCCAGAGTCTGGGGATGGAGTGTCTTGTGTAAGGAACAGGAAGGAGGCCAGTGTCATTGGATTTCAGAGTACTTCAAGTGGGGAGAGGGATGTAAGGTACAAAAAGACTCAAAAGGTAGGAGGGCACTGGGTTATTGAAGGACTTTGAACATCAGACAAAGGATTTTCTATTTGGTCCTGTCGGTGAAAGAGTCACATTCCAAACATTATTTATTGAAGAAACTGTCTCAGAATTTAGAGCAGAACTAATGAATTTTCTAGCAAAATATTTTTGCTTTAATTTCTACCACCATTCTGATCTATTTCTTCAGAGCAGATGTCAACAAAAGCTGATGGTGACAATGATCTAGTGATAATGGTGGGGTTTTCATTTTGTTGTTGTTATTCTGAAATTAATTGTTCTATGTACATGTTGGGATAGATAGTAGGGGAGTAGGTGGGAATTAAACTTGGAAATATTTTCTCCCAAAGGATTGCTCCCCCTTGAAGAATTGTTTATTCTCAGCAACTCTTTGGCTGTGAGAAGTGGGTGGATAGGGACATTACCTAATGCTTTGCTGTTTAACATCAGATTGATCAGACAACCTCAATAGCAATAAAATGGGGATAAGAATGACTTTGGACTGCTGTAATGACCCATCTATATTTGAGATAGAGAAACCCATAACATTTTTAAGTTTCCAAATTGTTTAAAATTTTGAGTTATAACTTTATTTAGCTTCAACAGTTTTGTTTGACTTCCAGTGAGTAAAACAGAGCTTTGTTTTTAGAATTATTTATTTTAATTCAAGTTTAATAAAACCAAGATGGGGAAATGACTCAAAAACAATGAAATGTGTTTTTCTAAGTAAGCATATTAGTTTATGGTACAAAGAAAACATGTGTGCAAAACCACAAAAGATACAATTTTTTAATTAGGATATTTTTATGGGTCCAGTTTTCATTGTGGAGTATATAGAATTTTGTGCCCAATTCCCATTAACTATAATGAAAATGATGCACAAAGCTCAGAATGTAAAACAGCCAAAATATGACTTGAAACCAGAAATTCAGTTAAATTCAATAATCATTTATTAAGCGCCTGCCAGGTCAACATAGTAGGTACTGTGAAAAATAAAATATTTCAATAAGCTCCTTGTCCTCATTGGAGGTAAAGTCTGGTAAAGAGATAAGGCATATATACAAATAACTATAGAAAACCCAATAATACACTAGAAATACCATGTAAGGTTCTTGAAGAAAGGTTATTACTGACTTGGGATATAAAGGAGAGACTTCATGGAGGAAATAGCATTTGAGTTAGGTTTAAAAGCTTGAAAGAGTTGAAACATTCAACGATGATGCTGCAGACAGATAGAGTATAAAATGAACAAAGCACAGAGGTGGGAAATTGGAGGTCACCTGTCTTCCCTGCACAGGTATCTAAGATAATGGAGAAAATACTTGGGCATGAATGATACTGGTAGAGCAAGGTTAAAAATCACTACTAAATATTATGGACTAAGGGCAGAGCCAAGATGGTGGTGTAGAAGCAGTAAGGTCCCGCAGCTCCCACACAGCCACCCTAAACACCCATAAAATATGACTCTGGACAAATTCTAGGTCTCTCAAACTCACAAAAATACAGAAAACACATCTCTCGCGGAAGGCAGCTCGGCAGCA